>JAABOM020057785.1:0-14708 GCA_011800125.2 Solanum clarkiae
GACCACCCCCATCCCAAGTGATTGAGGAATCAACCCCCCCCCCCCCAATTAGTTGATGACATGAGCACCCCCATCCCAAGTGATTGAGGTATCAACCCCTCAATTGGTTAATGGGCAAACCACCCCCCATCAAGATGGTTAAAGAAATTTATTCCTCCTCAACTAGGTATGGTCAACTCACAATACTATAGGCACTTTCCATGAAAGCAATACAAATATACCTTCTTTCATCATAATAAAGTCACTTAAGTCATAGGTCGTACAATAGATCATCAATATCTTAAGAATCCAAAATCGAATATTTTATCAAACACTTGGTGGGTATACAATGCTAGTGTAAAATCATGCAATTTAAGAGAGAAGTCATGCAAGAAAACATGAAGTAAATCAACCCACCAATACTTGGTAATACCCTCATGCTATATATATTGAAACCTTTCATCAAATCTTAAAATAGATCATAGATTCATAGCTCAAAACATGCTTAAACAGTCACACTTTCATGAAACCCCAACACCATTTATAGTCAAATTCATAATAAGTAAAACCCATAAGTAAATCAACTTAGAACATGCAATTTATGTAAAAAAAAAAAAAAAAAAGGAAGCTTGGGCACCATGGGTGAAAGGACCCAATAGTTGAAACCCACATACCTTGACGTTGGAGAATTCCTTGATGAATATTTGAATGGAGACTTGAAGCTTGAATAAAATCCTTAAGATTCGGAAAGGGATTTGGCACTTGAATTTTGAGTGAAATATGAGTCTAAGTGTTTGAGAGGGTTTCGGAGAATGCTTTGTATGATATGAAGGTGAAATGTGGCTAAGTATAGGTATTTTTACGCATGAGAAGGCTTAAGCCCAAGACCCCAAAGCCTTGGAATGAGATTAGAAACTAGCAATAAAATACACTACTCCGCGACAGGTCTGCGTCGCGGAGCAATTGCGGACTACTACTGGAATTGCAAAATTTGCGAAATTCGTTTTTCGCTATGGGTCCTCTAAAGTTTGGGTTATACTATTGTCCACTCAATTTTGCCCCCTGAACAAGAATATGAAGTCGGATTTTCGATATCACGCATGAATTTTGAGATGTATAGAAATTATGATTATGGGCATTTTCAAGACATATTTTCGGGCACTTTTTAGGGTCGTTTCAATGTCTCCCCCTTGAGAACATTCGTCCTCAAATGTCAAAGAAAGGTATAATAAGAAGGATAATCATGAAGAGATCATCCCTGATAAGAATGCAACATGCAATTAAACATTATTTCAAAATCTCAACATAAGTGTCAAAATCACAATGAACTTGTCAACATAAACATGAATGCATGCAATGAAATAAGGGCTGAAATTTAAGACTTGGAATCATAGAAAGGACTTGATGTGTTATCATAAGCTTGAATAGAATGAAAGAGGTATGGATAGTGCTTCTCCATGCCCGCTCCATCTTCCCGAGGGACACTTCGGTTTGACGATTCCTCCAAAGGGCCTTGACGAACGCTACATCCTTATTAGTCAACTTTTCCACCCTTCCATCCAATACCTCCACCTGGACCTTCTCCTATGCCAACTTATCCTCCACAACACCCACAACCTCAAAATGTTCTATAGCACCGGAGTCACCAACATATCCCCTCAACTTAGATGCATGAAGAGTCGGACGAACCATACCCTTACCCATAGGCAACTCCAACTCATAGGTTACCTTACCAATCCTCCTCAACACTCTATAAGGACCCACAAAATCGTAGACTCAATTCCCTCCTTATGGGTAAAACCTTCAAATAGACCCAATCACCACCCTTAAGTTCAAGATCCCTACTCTCCACATCGGCATAGGACTTTTGATGACTTTGGGCTGTTATCAACCTTTCTCTAATCAACCTTACCTTCTCCATAGCCCCCATAACCAGATCCGGACCCAACAAAGCCATTTCCCTTACCTCATCTACCCAACCGGGGACCTACAACGTCTACCATATGAAGCCTTAAAAGGAGCCATACCAATACTAGAATGATAGCTATTATGAGCCTCATCAAGAATCCTCTTTATCAAGTCATCCACACTAGGCACATATAACCAAACTTGGTAACTAAGGGCACCATCTCCCCTTTGGGAGAAAGCCTCCACCTCGCCATCTCTCACCAAGGTCTTCAACTCCAACAAGATAGGGTCAAGATCTTGCTTTGACATTACCTCCTCAAACAATAAAGATTTAGAACCACTAACCACCACTACACCACCATAGTCAGCCTCTTCCAACCTAACCCTCAATCTAGCCAATCGGTGGACCTCCCTAACCACCCCTTTGGTACCTCCATCAACATGAACTAGGCTACTCATGGACACCCTACTCAAAGCACTGACCTTAATATTAGCCTTACCAAGGCAATAGTACACACTCGTATCATAATCCTTAAGAAGCTATAACCACCTTTGTTGTCTCAAGATAAGATCTTTTTGGGTGAACACATATTAAAGACTCTTATGATCGGTGAACACATCACATGCACCCCATACAGATAATGATGCCAAAGTTTCAAAGAAATTACCGCGGTGGCCAACTCAAGATCATGAGTAGGATAATTCATTTCACATGCACCTTGAGTTGTCAGAAGCATAGGCTATCACCTTACCATTTTTCATCAAAACACAACCCCAACTAATCCGTGAGACATCACAATATACAACAAATCCTTCCAACCCTTCCTGTAGTGACAAGATAGGAACGGACACAAGCTTATTCTTCAATGTTTGGAAACTCAATTCACACTCATCAGTCCACACAAACTTAGCCTTCTTTTGAGTCAACTTAGTCATGGGAGAAGCAGTAGAAGAGGAACCGTTCACAAACCTCCGGTAATAACCCGCTAAGCCCAAAAAGCTTCTAATATCCAATGGGGTGAAAGGTTAGGCCAATTTCTAACCAATTTCGTCTTTCTAGGATCCACCTTAATACCATCTCCTGACACCACATGTCTTAGGAAGACAACCTTTTTTAACTAAAATTTGCATTTTTCATACTTAGCATACAACTTCTCTTCCCTCAATTTTGTAGCACTACCCTCAAATGACCCACATGCTCCTCTTCACTATGGGAATAGATCAAGATATCATCAATGAAAACCACCACAAGCAAATCATAGTAGGGTTTAAAGACCCTATTCATAAGATCCATGAAGATAGCTAGTGCATTAGTCAACCCAAAAAACATAAGCACCATCTTATAATGCCCATACCTAGTCCGGAAGGTCGTCTTGGGAATACCACATCCCTCACATAGATCAATCTTAGAGAAGTGACGATCTCCCTTAAAGTTGGTCAAAGATCATTACTCCTAGGTAGAGGATAGTTATTCCTTATAGTGACCCTATTAAGTTGCTGGTAACCAATACACATTCTAAGGGAATCATCCTTCTTCTACACAGCGACACCGGGAAGCTCACTAAGAAGGACATCAAAGAACTCATCGTCCACCAAAACTGACTCTATAGGAAGGGCTTTGGGCTCAACATTCCTAACCCCCGCAAGATGATAAAGACTCCTATTAAAAGACAACTCATAGGATTGAATGCAAGAAATAAATCTACCCTTGACCACCGCATCATGAATTTTTCACCCAAGAGCGGGCTTACTAGGGAATTGGAATCTAACTCTACGGGTCCTACCAATAATGGACATATGATATGTATGCAACTAATCCACCTCAAGTATGACATCAAAATCCATCATATCTAATTCAACATAGTAACAAGACAAGATTTACGTAATATAACCATGGAACAATTCCTATGGGCCTTCTTAGCAACAATAGACTTGTTAATGGGGTAGATACTAAATGTTCACATAATAACTCGGGACACACATGAAGCCCACTAGCAACAAAAGTAATAATGAAAGAGATAGTGACCACTGACCTATCAATGAACACATATCAAGGTCAAAGGAAATTTCAACATACCGATAACAATACTAGGCGCCATCCACTCCTTGAGCCTCTTGATTAACATGACCACATTGTTCTTGAGGTTGGCCACCTTTACACCTTTTTCGAGTATGTGAACAATTAAAAAACTTATGGCCAACCTCATCACAACCATAACAAGTATTAGACTTCCTCAGGCATGGACCACCATAGTTCTTCCCACACCCATGGCATTTAGGATTAGTCATCCCACCGTTATTATCTACACATTGAACCCTTCTTCTCCCTTCTTTTGAGGCTATCGGGCAACCCCTTATCTTATGTCCAATACTGCCACACTTGTAACAACACTTAGTACCCACCAAACACTTCCCTTGATACCCCTTGCAACACTCTTTACAACTAGCAAAAGAGATCCTTCCCTTTCCAAACTTGGGCACCGGTAGTCTAGTAGAAGATAAAGCTCCCTCAACTCAGCTCTCCTGGCCTTCCTCTTCCCACTCTTACCACTTGAGGTCTAGAGGGTACCCATCGATCGATTGAGTTGAGCGTCACAACTTTGGTCAATACCCATAGAGCATTGCGAACCTCCGCATTTGATATATCACTGTCTAGAGTAGATTGAGACATATTCTTAAATGCAATGATTAAAATAAGAAATAGGCCTTAAGGGACTTAACTCTATCACACGACAAAGATTAAGAAGAAGGAAAACATTTCCTAAAATGCCTCATAGCCTCTTACTCATAGTCGTGGTATGCTTTACAACCATGAATGAGACTCTAATTGACGCAGTGTGTTGGATTCCGAGGACCATTAACAACCTAGTGTTCTGATACCAAGTTTTTCACGACCTAAACTAGGGCCTAGACATGACACGGCGAATGGGGAACCTGAAGGAATCCTAAACAAGCCTCTTAGCATATCATACACATCCTTGGTCACGGAAGCAAGATAAAACAACAAGAGAAAACATAAACAAGGGAAATTGTGACTAAGGGAGAGAGTTTAATTCTTAAATAACATAAAAGAGTCAAAGCTCAAGCATAATTACATTACTTGTCCAACAATACCTCTAACTTAGAAGGGAGCGTGGGCCAAGACACTTTCCGGACTCACCCTCATAATAATGACAATAAGTATTCCAAAATATATAAAATGTGGTCTAAACATAAGCGTAAAAGAAGATAGATATTATTCCCGGACATGAGGACTCACCAACACTAACTTGAACATCCATCTAGCCACGTGAAGGAGAATCAATAGGAGCTCCAGTTCCTATATGGTAATATCATGTAGGCATAGAGTATGCGTTAGTACATTTGAATGTACTAAGTATTAGGATGCAATGCAACAAGAGGTAGGTAACATAATTGAAATGCATAATTATGCAATAGATGAACATATAGCAATATGACATGTGTGAATGATACTTGAAATAAAACATACTTATAAGGAACATATTACATGTGTAGGAAGGAACCATCTTTATGGACCAAGCAAACTTAGTACTTGGAATCCAAGGTAAACCACCCCTTAGACGTGATTGAGGAATCAACCCCTCAATTGGTTGATGGGCATGACCACCCCTCCCCTCCCCATCCAAAGTGATTGAGGAATTAACTCCTTAATTGGTTGATAGCTTACCACCCCCATCTGAGGTGATTGAGGTATCAATCCCTCGATTGGTTGATGACATGACCACCCCCATCCCAAGTGATTGAGTAATCGACCCCCTAATTGGTTGACGGTATGACCACCCCCGTCCCAAGTGATTGAGGTATCAACCCCTCAATTGGTTAATAGGCAAACCACCCCCCATCAAGTTGGTTGAGGCAATTTACCCCCCCTCCCTCAACTAGGTATGGTAAACTCACAACACTATTCATACTTTCTATGAAATCAACACATACATACCTTCTTTTCATTATCATAAAGTCATTCAAGTTATAGGTCATACAATAGATCAATAATAGCTCAAGAATTCAAAATCGGACATTTTATCAAGTACTTGGTGGATGTGTAATGCTAGTGTAAAATCATGCAATTTAAGAATGAAGTCAGGCAAGAAAACTTGAAGAAAATCAACCCACTAATACTTACCCTCATGCAATATACATTGAAACCCTTCATCAAATCTCAAGATAGATCATAGATTCATCGTTCAAAACATGTTTAAATAGTCACACTTTTATGAAACTCCAATATAGTTCATACTCAAATTCATACTAAAAGACCCATAAGTAAATCAACTTAGAAACATGCAATTCAAGTAAAAAAAGGAAGTTTGGACACCATGGGTGAAAGGACCCAATAGTTGAAACCCACGTACCTTGACTTTGGAGAATCCCTTAATGAAGATTTGAGTGGAGACTTGAAGTTTGAATGAAAACCTTAAGATTCGGAAAGGGATTTGACACTTGAATTTTGAGTGAAATATTGGTGTAAGTATTTGAGAGGGTTTTGGGGAATGTCTTGTATGATATGAAGGTGAAATATGGCTAAATATAGGTATTTTATGCAATGGAAGGATTAGGACCAAGACCCCAAATCCTTGGACCGAGGTTAGAAAACTGTAACAAAACACACTACTCCGCGATAAGTCCGTGTCGTGAGCATCGTGAACTGCTATTTAAATTGCAAAATCGGTGAACTTTGTTTTCACTATGGGTCTTCTAAAATTCGTGTTATACCTATTTCCCACTCAATTTTGCCCTCTGAACAAGAAAATGAAGTTGGATATTTGATATCACGCATGAATTTTGATATATACGGAAATTACGATTATGGACATTTCTGAGGCACATTTTTGGCCACTTTTTGTGGTTGTTTCAATAGTAGACTTAGAAGAATTCAAGGCAATTGGGGTTTATTAACCTCCTTATCTCCCCAAAGGGGTGAGGGGGTGGGTTGTAATAACTATGAAAAGTAATCCTAATTTAACACAAGAGTTAAATCAGTATGAAGAGTAACTAGGGTATTATGTTCCCTATGATTCCCTAACTCAGTATTACCAGATAATTGAATTCTTTTCTAGTGTGTAGCATATAGAACGAAGTTAAGTTCGCCAAACCCTTTGGCCCAAGCGAGAGGCGAATTTCACTATGTGGCTTTACCCATCTCTATAATTTGCATTACTGACACTTACCTATTAATCGCAGTACAACCTCCCTTTGGCCCAGTTTGGTTGATTATATGAGAACACATCAATTGAATCCTATTACTTAATCTCTTTTCCTATTCATTACTACCTTGATCCATTCAATAACACTAGGCAAGTTCTAATGTTGGATGCTGTTAAAAATCATTCAGACCGAAGAGAATTAATCAATACATGCATGCACATTTTTCAAAAATTACAAATTATCCGATTTTACCATGTCAGTTCTTCATAGTTCTCATAACCCTAGTTGTGTATTTATCTATTCATGATTAGTGTAGATGCAAGACTTATAAATTTAAATAACATAATTAAGAACTTACACAAGAGAATTAAGAATAACGACAAGAATCCAAACCCTTCTCCAAGAATCACAAGATTGAGATAAAAGACAAAAATAGAGTTTTTACACGTGTTTCTCTCAAGCTCTCTGCTCTTCTCTATTATTCTGTGACATTTTCTTACTGTTCCTTTTGAAAAATAACAAAAAAACTAAAACCAAAATGGAATAGGAGAATTGGGGACTCTACAAGAGCTTCTATGGGTCGTATAATGTTTTGCAGCCCGTAGTCAGGCTTTCATGGATTTCTTCTTCAAATTTGTGGCTGACTTCTATGATACCCTTCTAAGGCCTGTATGAAGTTTTATGGAACATAGGGGTTTCGTCTGATGACTTTTCCACAACTCTCCACTTTCTGATCCTCGGGCACGACACGAAGTCCACAACTCATCTACATGTTCATAGACTTAATTTCATAAAATCACCCTTCACTGGAATTTTACACGAAACCATGTCTATAGCCCCTAGAGTTTTCTACGGGCCATAAAAGGTCTCGTGAAACCTCTCCTTCAGCAAAATCTGCACACTTAACCCAAAAATTATGCCAAACCTGTAATCCTACAAAAATAACATAAAAACACATCAAATCTACTAACATCGCTTCGAGAACACACAAAATTCCATGTTTTAAAAATCAAAAGTATTGTATTTTGATAACACATCAATGCATATCCTAGCATAGTCTTCAACACTTAATATCATTTTGACTGGTAAGAAATGAGCCGACATTGTCATTTTACCCAATATCACCCATATGGAGTCAAACTGCCTCTTGGTGTTAGGCAATCCCACCACAAAGTCTACATTGATCTCTTTTCTTTTCCAAGTAGGAGTATCAATGTATTGAGCTAGGCCACCAGCCTTTGATGTTCAACCTTGACTTGTTGGAAACTGGAGCATTTGGACACAAACTTTGCAATGTCCTTCTTCATTTCGCTCCACTAATAAATTTTTCTCAAGTCTCTATGCATCTTAGTGAAATCATGATGAATAGAATAGGAAGAGTTATGAGCTTCTCACAATATCAACCGTTTCAATTTACTATCATTTGACACACACAATCTCCCTTGATAGCAAAGTACCTCATCTCTCCATTATGAGAAGACCTCTTTTTTTTCTTCTTTCACTAAGGCTTTCAATTCAACCAAGGTGAGATCGAGATTTCGTTTGGACTTGACATACTAAATCAATGAAGACTCGGAGCCATGTAGCGCAATCACGCCACTACTATTGGTATCGTTCAACTTCACCTCCATTCTAGCCAACTTATGAACTTCTTGGCCAACTCATTTTTTCCATCATCTTCTAAACAAGACACACTACTCATAGACACCCTACTAAGTATGTCAACTACCAAATTCGCTTTTCACAGGTGATACTTCACACTCATATCATAGTCCTTGAGGAGCTCCAGCCATCTTTATTGTCTTAGATTGAGATCCCTTTGAGTAAATACATGTTGAAGGCTTTTGTGGTCGGTGAATACATCCACATGAACCCCATACGTATAGTGACGCCAAATGTTTAATGCAAACACCACGGCCGCAAGCTCAAGATCATGTGTTGGGTTGCTCTTCTCATGCACCTTTAATTGCCTAGAAGCATAAGTGATCACTTTATCATGTTGTATCAACACACAACCCAAACCAATTCTTAAGGCATCACAATAAACAACAAATCAATTGGTTCCCTTTGATAAGGTTGAAATTGGAGCCGAAGTCAATCGATCCTTCAAGGTTTGAAAACCCTTCTCACACTCATCCATTCACACAAACTTCACTTACTTTTGGGTCAACTTACTCAATGGAGATGAAATGGAGGCTAAACCTTCAATAAACCTTCTATAATACCCGACTAGGCCCAAGATATTCCTAATGTCCATAGGAGTCAATGGCCTTATCCAATTCCTTACTACCTCTGCCTTCTTAGGATCAACTTTGATCCTATCACCCGATACCACATGTCCATGGAAAGAAACTTCTTTCAATCAAAACTCATACTTTTGAATTTAGCAAATAGTCTTTCTTCTCTCAATATTTGCAAAACAACCCTCAAATGTTCCATGTGTTCTTCCTCACTTTGGAAATAGATTAGAATATCATCAATGAACACCACAACGAACATATCGAGGTAGGGATTAAACACTTTATTCATGAGGTCCATGAAGATTTTTGGTGCATTCATTAGGCCAAAAGACATCACAATAAATTCAAAATGCTCATACCTTGTCTGGAAAGACATTTTAAGAATGTCACTCTCCCTTACCTTAGTTGGTGGTATCTGGACAGCAAGTCAATCTTAGAAAATCTCTTAGCTCCTTGCAATTAGTCAAATAAGCCATCTATCCTTGAAAGTGGGTATTTGTTATTAATAGTGATCTTGTTGAGTTGCCAGTAATCTATGAACATTTGGAGAGACCTATCTTTCATCTTCATAAACAATATCGAGGAACCCTATGAAGACCTACTTGACCTAATGAAAATCTTTTCCAACAAATCCCTTAATTATTCCTTTAACTCCTTCAAATCCACTGGAGCCATTCTAAAAGGAGGAATAGAGATAGGTTGAGTGTCGGATAAAAGGTGTATGCCAAAATCTATTTTCCTTTCGAGAGGAATACTAGGTAACTTATGCAAAAAGACATTGGGGAATTCATTTACAATAGGAACTGACTTAAGAAAGGGTACTTTAGAAGTGACATCTCTAGCCCTTACTAGGTGATATATGCACCCTTTAGAGATCATTTTCTGGGCCTTTAAATATGAGCCGATATCTACATGAGGAACTACTACCTTTCCACTCAAGAATAGACTCATTTAGGAATTAAAACTTGACCCTAAGAGTTTGACAATCTATAGAGGCATAGGAAGCATGCAACCAATCCATCGCAAGTATACATCAAAATCAACTATAGGGAGCTTTCCCGAGTCACAAGGAACAACCTTATACAAAACGGACATTGGACAATGTATAGAGCCTTTGCGTAACTATAAACTCTCCTATAGGAGTACACACTTCAAAAGGCTCATTTAGAACTTTAGGGCATACACACAATCTATTAGCAAAGAAGGGAGTTTGAAAAGACAAATTTTCTCCCGGATCTAACAATACATATGCATCAAAATTATAAACTTGGCCCACTTCTTGGCCCCTCTTATCAACCCATTGCTTGTACCATATCTTCACCATGCCCTTTAATTGGTAGGCCACCAACTCGACCTTTTCCTCCTATGGTACTCCCATCATCACAATGATTTGACATGCTTTATCAATGAAATTGATTAGATCTTCATCTATCTTGGAGCCATGAAATTCTGATAAGCACATCCCTATAAAATCTCAAACCCTTGTGGTTGATGCAGGTACTTGAGGAGGGATGGAAGTCCATCTATTTTCTTGGTTAGCCAAACCTTGGGCTAACATGGTAAAGTTGACTTTAAACTCTGTATGTGACATCCCTTGTTGCAAAGGAGGAGCTTGTTCTTCAGGCACATTCCTTGGTTGAGGGGCTCTTCTCGGTGGCTTGATCTAGAAATAATAAAAAAAGATTATTAGATAAGGTAAAACCTTAGACAACTCTAAAGGCATAAGATGATTATAAAGAACGAAAAATTTTTCTAAACGCCTCATAGCCTCTCATTCAAGGTTGTGGCGTGCTTCACAACCTTGAATGAGACTACTTGACGTTGTATATTGGACATCCGAGGAGCATTTTAAAACCTCGTGCTCTGATCTAAGTTTATCATGACCAAAGCATAAGGCTTAGTCATAACACTGCAAATTAGGGTCCTGTAGACACCCCATTCAAGCCATCTTAGAATACATCTAGCATTCACAGGTAAGCATTAACACAATCGAAAAGTAAAGTTGAAAAGGGACTAAGGGAAATCATTTAAGCTTAAAGGATCATGTCAATATACATCATTATCCAAAACATACCACCTACACATGACTTAACAGGAATCAGTGCATGGTATCGATTATTCTCAAATAGAAAAAACATGCAAATAAGATAGAAAGTAAAAGCTTCCAGTCATAAAATCCAAAATATACAATCGTCCGAAAAGTACAAGCATGAAGAAAAGGCAAGGACCCGAACTAAGGGCTCACCACTACAACCAATCATGAACGCCAACAAACTAGCCATGAGCTAGTGGAGGAGCAGCGTCGATCTCTAGATGGTTATATTATATAGACAAAATATATGTTAGTACATTGAAATGTACTAAGTGAGATGCAATGCAAACATGGAATTGTAATGCCATCATTCATAAAATCAAAATCTCCATGCATGAAATGGTAAAGTCATCATTTAAATGAGCTTAAACATACACAAGGAAAAAAGCTTACTATAAAGTAAAATCAATGCATCAAATAAAATATATGTGATAGAACAAAGATATCAAATCTCACAGTTTGCGAGAATAGACCTTAACTGGAATATAAGACCATGTGAGCTACTACATGGAATTCAATATAGCCATCTACCTTGGAATAGGGAGACCACTTGCCAGAGAACTCCATCACTTAGTATGCATCATCAATTAAAATAAATGGCCTACGTGGATCCACTCCTAACCTATAGGGGCTCCTATGGTGGCAGATAGTAAATGGGGCAAAGGATTGTTACTAGGGCTCCCTTACTGAACCTCACATCAACGCCTCCTTTGATGCTAAGTCAATCCCATGAAATATTTTAAAACATACACTTTTTTAAGCAATGAAACTTATAATCATAAGTAGCACATTCATATGAGTAGCTTGAAACCTTAGGAACTACCAAGTGAGAATTGTCCTTTCACTTTGTGGATCGTCATAAACAACTTTTAAGGGCATCATTGGCATGCTTATATCTTTGACAAAATCATTAGTTTAAAACCTTTCTTTCATGCCCTCATAATCATCATCATCATTATATCATGCAGAAATTATCTTAAACTTAGTGAATTTATACATTGACTTTAAAATTCATGAATCAAAGGAATAATGCATGACTATGGGGGAAAATGTAACTTTAAACCCAACACTGATAAGCCCACACATCATCAATTAAACTCTAAATATTGGGGTCATAGTTATCAACTCAATACTCATTAAAAAAATATGGTAAAACATTAGATGATATCACTGAGACAAAAATACATGGTAATGCATCATAAAATCATCATTCAAATCATTGACATGCATAATGATATTCTTAATGAACTTAAAGAAAAGGAAAAATTTAAGAAGGACTTTGTTGGTTAAAGGACCCACAAATCAACTTATATACCTTGATTAGGAGCTAGAAAGAGGAGCTTGAAGTTTGGGGAAGAACCTTGGAAACCCTAACTTTTTGCCTTGCTCTCTTTGAGAGTGTTTACCTTAGAATTTTAGGAGAATTAAAGAATGAAGAGAATGAGAGATACTATAAGTGTTTGAGGTCTGATATGGTGCTTATGAATCCTCAAAATGATGTAGTTTTAGGCCTAGGATATGCGAAAAAGAAAAAGATGCACTTCATTAAAACTATTGGATCAAATCCGCAAATCCAATAACGGGCCATAGACTCAACCACGAGTCATGATTTGAGTCATCCTGTTCTCCTTTTCTAATCTTCAGAGTCTAGTTTTCGAGCACCCAATCCATCAAATTTGTCCATGACTCATGGACAGATCTACCAATTGTAGGTCAACTCATGGTATCCTTCCTCTCTTAGCCAATTTCTCATCCTCCAAGACCCTATCACGAAACCTAACCACGGACCGTAAATAGGTCTACGGGTTGTCACATTGGTCATTGTTTTATTTCTAGAAACCTTAATTTTTCATCAACTCAAGGCTTCAATCTATGACTCTTTTCTATGGTCTATGTTACTTTTCACGGGCTGTAAATGACCCCTATAAGTCCCCTTAACACTTATTTTCAAATCCTGAAGTCCCCATCCATGATTTTACAGCTCATGGGTTGAACCATTGGGCATGAATTGGGTTCGTGAATTGCCTCCAAACTTTTTTGGTTTCACTTTTTTTGCATTTCTTATCCTTTTAAAATTGCGGGTCCTTACAAAACCTGAATTGAATTTTGTCCAAGGCCAACAATAGTATTTTCATCTCCTCATTACAAATTGCCTTATAAATTGTATCTGTGGGGCCTTTGTCATGACCCAAAAATGGGCGTGATGGCACTCGTCTCATCCCACCAAGACGAGTTAGCCTACAACCCGACTATAATATTAAAAATGCAGAATTATAATAAAAAATGAAAGTTCAATTATGGATAATGGGTCAACTTAATAAAAATTCTCCAAAACCTGGTTGTCACGTGCACAAGCTTCTAATGTATTACACTAGACTCGAAAGAAAACACAAGTATCAAATGATATTGTCTCTAGAATAGAACAAAAATAGGAGTAAGAAGTCAGCTGGGATGACAAACAGCTACCTCTCGCAATCTCCACAGGAAGTCTCGGATAAGGAAAAGTAGAGAGTATCACGATAATTCGGGATCGCAACCTACAAAATTGTTATAGCAAGGGTGGTGAGTACCAAACACACGGTACTCAGCAAGTGAACTAATAAACACAAAGTTAAGTAATATAAAATACTGGTACCCCTAACACTCCAACCAAAACCCCCACAACCACGACCTACATAAAATACTTAGCAAGGGATAATCCATAATATTTAACAGGTAGCAACAGCAAGAACAAACACACAACCAATCAACGATATTAATAACACACATGAGGACTCAGTCCTCCATATCACACTTCTTTGGGGAGCTAGGTTCTTTGACATTGAGTATATTAAGTTATATTAATATGTTTTCCTTCATTATTATCGTGCCAGAATATGGCACACAATCCAATTTATGTGTCGAAATGTGATACCCGATCTAATTTATGTGTCGGAACGTGATACCCAATCCAATTTATGTGTCAAAACGTGACACCCGATCTAATATATGTGTCAAAACGTGACACTCGATCCAATTTATGTGTCAAAACGTGATACCCGATCTAATTTATGTGTCAAAACGTGGCACCTGATCCAATATATGTGTCGGAACGTGACACCCGATCAAGGCATCACTATGAGAGTTCAAGTTCAAGATTATAAATGGGTTCCATGGTCTTGGGATTACAGACCAATCACAACAATATATCAGTCAACCAAATCACAATCATTAAGTACCACTTCGATATCAATAACAAATAATCAATATTTCACATATAATAGACCTCCATCATTAATTCACAAGTCAACTATCAGCATAGGATAACTACCCCATTCAAAATA
>JAABOM020057786.1:0-14707 GCA_011800125.2 Solanum clarkiae
TATATATTGATAGATAGATAGAGAGAGAGAGAGAGAGAGAGAGAGAGAGAGAGAGAGAGAGAGAGAAATAATATGATGCACATGCTCAATCATGCTCAAGTTACTCGACTTAGACATTCACAATCATGATCTCAGTTCAGTCAATGCAACAAGGCTACTTAGAATAAATGCAATTTAGGGTTTATAATGTCGAATTTAATTTAATACTCCAAGATCATGTAACCAGCATGCAACTCATCAATTCATTCATAAATATGCATGAAAACACCACAATAAATGTAACCAACTTGAAGATTTGGATTATGAAATTTGGCTACTCAATTTCTATGCTCCAATTTGACCATTTAGTTGATAAGGCGCATGGACGAACTTATTTCAATAGTTTAGGAAGCCTTACGTACCTGAAATTACAAAAAATATAACGATCAACTCTTAAACAATCTTCAAGTGCTCAGAATGCTAGATTTTCTCCCTTCTTTGATGCTCTTAAGATTTCTAAGTGTAGAATGAGGATAGGATACTGATAAGGGGTCTATATTAACCCTAAACCAACCAGGATTTTAATTAAAAGTGAGAAAAAAATACAAAAGTATGTTTCCTGAAACTGCTAAAGGGAATCATGAAACCACGTTTATGAATCGTAATTCCATCTACGTGTCATCAAAGGCTTCTCATGGATGGGAGATGCTCAGAAATTGGTTATTGGAAATTCAGAATTTGTTTCTATAAGCCCCTTTCTACGGGCTATGAAATGGATCACAAGTGATCCTGTTAATGTGGTTCAATATCTAGAAAATTGATTTTCAAAACCTCAAACCATGAAATCCATTCCACGACTCATGGAAGGAAGTACGGCCCCTAGAAGGACTCGTACACGGGCTTCAAATTTAGAAAATTCTCCAAGTCACATGGGCAACTGCGAGGTTGCATCTACAAACCATAGATTACTCTACATCCATAGATGGCCCTTCGTGGCTTCTTCCAGTGACTCTTTTTAAGACATTTTCTCCACTTTTCTGGGAATTTCACTTAGATTAGGTGGAATGAAATAGGGGGTGTTACACCATAAGCCTAAACTACGTCATTTGAGACCTAAAACTACCCATTATCAGACCCAAACCCCTCATTCACTCTAATTCTCGTCATTCCAAATTCCTCAAAATTTCTAAGTCAAGACAAAGGGTAGGATTTTCAAGGAATTTCTTCTCCAAGTATTTAACCCTTTCTTTAAGTATGTTAGTTCATTTGTGGGTACTTTTCACCCACAAAATCCATCGACTTTCTAAAAATACCCAAAAAAAATATGCCTCGAAAATGCTCATAATTGTAACTTCCATATATCTCAAAATTCATGTGTGATATCAAAAATTCAACTTCATATTCATGATCTGGAGGCAAAAGCAAGTGGAAGAAGGGCATACCCCGATTTTAGAGGACCCATAGTTAAAAATAATTTTTCAAAAAATTTGATTTCCAGTGGCGATCCGCGCCCTGGCCACGACGCGCCAGGGGGCGGATCAGTGTTAATCTTTGCCTGAAAATCTATTTCGGCCTAAGGGCTTTGGGGTCATAGCTCCATGCCCACATATACGTAAAAACACCTATACTTAGCCATTTTACAACTCTATATCAATGAAGACCTCTAAAAACCCTCTCCAAAACTTAACCAAATATTTCATCCAAATTCAAATCTCTCAAGCTTAATTCCAGATCTCAAGAACTCTATTCAAGCTTCAAGTCTCCTTCAAGACTACATCAAGAAAATCCAAGGTATGTGGGTTTCAACCATTGGGTCCTTTCACCCATGGTGCCCCAACCTTATTTTTTATGAAAATTGCATATTTTTCAAGTTGAATTATCGATGGGTATCTCTTATTATGAATTTTGATTATAAACTATGTTGTGATTTTATGAAATGCTGATTATTTATGCATTTTTATGAATCTATGATCTATTGTGAGAATTGATGATGGATTTCAAGGTATCTTACATGAGGGTTTTACGATGTATTGGTGGGTTGATTTAAATTGAGTTTTATCATATTATTTCACTCTTGAATTGCGTGATTTTGAACTAGTATTATACACCCACCAAGTATTTGGTAAAATATCTTGACAAGAATTCTTAGAGTTATTGATGACCTATTGCATGATTTACGAGTCAAGTGACTTTATGATGATTTTGGGCTTTCAAAAAATGTATTGAATTCATGAAAAAGTCTATGATATTATAATGCTGGATTAAGCCCTCTTTCAAAGATTTTACCTCTTGTGAGCCTTTGATGTTAATGCTAGGGTAGTATTTGATGATGATCTATTATTATGTTTTTAAAGTTAGGCTCAGCATTATACATCAAAGATTTTTAAGAGTTACTCATATCATGATTCCATGTTTATTGCAAATTATTAAAGTATGATTATTATAAGTATTTCATGGGATTAGACGTAGCACCAATTGATGGTGGGTTTGCTCTTTTTTCTTGAACTATGTGCCAACATAGGATTATGTTACACCTTTGCTATACTAGTGGTTCCATTTAGTGCACTCTCTCTTGAAATTCTTCGAAAAATGGGACAGGCTCCCATAAGGCGAAGTTTCTCATGAAATCCTTTTCAAAATGAGACAGGTTCCCGCAAAGGGGATTGTTTCTCCGAAATGGTATAGGCTCCTGTAAGGTGAAGTATGGTTTACCTTGGCAAGTAAACCACCTCTTTACCGATGAGGGGTAATCATCGAGATTCCAAGTTGTAGCTCGCTTGGTCTAATTCTTTCTCGGTTAAGGTCTCTTCCCATATGTGCATTATATTCTATGCAAGTTGAATGATTTATACGCATGTTTTACCTTAAGCATTGATCATGCATGCCATATTGGAATTATGTTATCTGTTGACTATGATTATGTATTTTGATTATAATGGCTTATGTCTTGTTGCATTGCATCCTACATAGTTAGTTCTTTCAAACATACTAATGTATACTTTATGTCTACACGATATCACAATGTAGGTAATGGAGCCCCTCTTGATCATCCTCCACGTGGATAGGGAGATTATTCAAAGAAAAGCTTGGTGAGTCCTTAAGTTCGGGGACACTATCTACTTTCTCTTGCTATTCCTAAGACTTCTTGATGTTGAACATATGATATCATGGTCTAAGTTATGCGGTAGACTTAGGTCCTCTATGGCTTATTTCTCATTCTTAATCATTGTGTATCAGAAAATGTCTCAATCTATTCAGAGTGGTGGACAATATGGTGACCATCTCTCACTTGGGGGTCAACTTCCCAACAGTGACATGTCAAATGTGGATGTTCGTAATGCTCTATGGCTATTGGCCATAGTGGTAACTTCTTAACTCAATCACCAAGTGGGTGCTCCCGAGACTTCAAGGGATAAGAACAAGGGGAGTGAGGCTAAGAGGGACCAAATTGGTAGTGCCTCATCTTCTACTAGTCTATCGGTTCCTAAGTACAAGAAGAAAAGGATCCCTTTTGTCACTTGTACAGGGTGTGGCAAGAAACATCAATAGAGGTGTTTGACAAAAGTTGAGGGTTGTTTCAAGTGTGGTGGTGTTGGGCATAAGATGATAGATTGCCTTGTGGCCTCAAAGGAAGGGAGAAGGAGGGTCCAAGTTGAAGGTAGCAATGATGGGATGACTCGCCCTAGGTTCCCAAAGTGTTGGAGAAAATATAGTGGAACATGTTGGAGGAACACGGGTGCATGCTTTAGGTGTGGCAAGATTGGCCACAAGATTCCTAGTTGTCCATATGCTCAAAAGAAAGCAAGGGTGTTGATGTTCAAGCTTCTCCTCCATGCTACAAGTGTGGAAAGTACCATCCGGGGGATTGTTTGGCTGGCTCAAGTGCATGTTTCAAGGGTGGTGCAAAGGATCATAAGTCGAGACGTTGTCCATGGGTTGCTAGAGGCTTTAAGGATGACCGACGACATTCTCAACAATATCCCTCTATGGATCACTAGACTTGGAGTAATACTTCACAGGTATGTTAAAGGTTTTTTATTTTGCTGTGTATGCATTGACAGAACTGGGTGTTACTCTTTCTTTTATTACTCCTTTTGTTGCCAAAAAGTTTCATGTTAGCCCCGAATTATTATGTGAACCTTGTGAAGTGTCTACCCCTATTGATGAGTCCATTATTGCAAAAAGTGTATAGAAATTGTTCCATGTTTATTTTGCATAAAATCTTTCCTTGTGATTTTGTTGAATTAGAAATGGTGGATTTTAATGTCATTCTTGGGATGGATTGGTTGCATATATATTATACTCCTATGGATTATAGAACCCATAGGGTTAAATTTTAATTCCCTAGTAAACCCGTCCTTGAGTGGAGAAGTTGTGACGTGGTAGTCGATGGTAGATTCATTTCTTGTCTTAAAGCCCAAAAATTGATTTCTAACGGATGTCTCTATCATCTTGTGAGGATTAAGGATGTTGAGTCCAAAGTCCTTCCTATTGAGTCCATTCTAGTATTAATGAATTTCATGATGTCTTTCTAATGAGCTTTCAGGTGTTCTTCCCAAAAAGGAAATAGATTTTGGTATAGACCATTTTCCCGATTCTCAAACCATTTCTATTCCCCCTTACCATATGGCCTCGATGGAGTTGAAGGAATTAAAGAAGCAATTGAGGAAGTTGTTGAATAAGGATTCTATAAAGCATAGTAAATCACCTTGGGATGCACCGGTGTTGTTTGTGAAGAAGAAGGATAGTTCTCTTAGGATGTGCATTGATTATCACCAACTTCATAGAGTCACCATAAAGAGCATGTACCCTCTACCAAGCTTGATAACCTTTTTGATCAACTTCAAGGGGTTAGTCACTTCTCTAAGATTGATCTTCAATCTAGGTATCACCTAGTGAAAGTGAGGGAGTGTGACATTCCCAAGACGGCTTTCCATACTGGGTAAGGACACTTTGATTTTGTGGTTATGTCCTTCGAGTTGACTAATACACTTGCTATATTTATGGATCTTATGAATAGGGTCTGTAAATCCTACCTTGACTTGTTTGTGGTGGTTTTTATTGATGATGTCTTGATTTATTCCTACAGTGAGGAGGAGCATGTGAATCACTTGAGGCTGTTGTTGCAAATCTTGAGGGAGAAGAGATTGTAGGCCAAATATGAATGTGAGTTTTGGTTGAAAGAGGTTGCATTTTTGGACAAGTGGTGTCGGGTGATCATATTAAGATAAATTCTAAGAAGATGGAGGTGATTAGAAATTGGCCTAGACTGTCACAACCCAAGCCTGGGGCCTAGACGCGACACGGGGAATGAGGAACCTGAAGCACCCCAAACAAGGCTCTTTACATATTATTACACATTATTGGTCGCGGAAGCAAGTAAACAACAACAAGAGAGCATAAAATAAGGATAAGAGAATAAGGGGAAGTCTTTGGCAGCATAAAATATTTGAAAGTCAACAGAAGACATAACTCAATGAATAATTACATTACTTGTCAAAAACCACCTCTAAACGTAGAATTAAGTGGGAGCCAAGACACTTTCCGAGCTCACACTCATAGTCAAAAGCATACAACAAAAGAAAGAGAGTAGTTATAGAACATAAGATTAATAGATATTATCCTCGGAGTCAAGGATTCACCAAACTAGCTTCAAAGATAGTACTAGCCAAGTGGAGGAGAAAGATGATCAAGTGGAGCTCCGATTCCTATATGGTAACATCATGTTGGCATAGAGTATGCGTTAGTACATTTGAATGTACAAAGTATGTAGGATGCAATGCAACAACAGATAGGCAACATAATCAAAATGCATAAATATAGGCAATGGATGATCATAGTAATAATATGGCATGCATGAATGATGCTTGAAGTAAAATATGCTTATATAGAACATTTACAAATGTAGGAAGAGACCATCTTTATAGACCAAGAAAGCTAGTACTTGGAATCCAAGGCATAACCACTCACTTGGGAAGTTTGAGAAATCTACCCCTCAATTGGTAGATGGGCATGACCACTCCCCTCAAAGTGATTGAGGAATCTTACCCCCAATTGGTAGATGAGCAAGACCACCCCCCATCAAAGTGATTGAGGAATGTACCCCCAATTGGTAGATGAGCATAACCCCCCCCCTCCCTTATCAAAGTAGTTGAGGAATATACTCCTCAACTGGTAGATGAGCATGACCACCCCCCATCAAAGTGATTGAGGAATACACCCCCCAATTAGTAGATGGTCATACCACCACCTATCATAGTGGTTGAGGCATATCACCTCTTTAACTAGGTGTGGTCAACTTAAAACACTATAGGTACTTCTCAAGAAAATGAAATACATATGCATTCCTTTCGTTTTCAAAAGTCACTCAGTTCATAAACCATGCAATAAACCTTCAATAGATCAAGAAACCTTAACAAGAGATTTTATTAGACACTTAGTAGATATTTAATGCTAGTATAAAATTATGCAATTCAATAGTGAAATCATGTGAGAAAAATCAATGTAAAACCATCCACCAACACTAGGTAATACCCTCTTGAACGATACATCAAAACCCCTCATCAAATCACATAATGGGTCATAGATTCATAACTTAAAACATGCTCAAACAGTCAAAATTTTGTAAAACCCCAACATAGTTTATAATCACTTTCATAGTAAGAGATACCCATAGATAGTCTAACTTGAAAACGTACATTTTAGGTAAAAAGGAAGGTTACGCACCATGGGTGAAAGGATCCAATAGTTGAAACCTACATACCTCAAATTTGGATATTTTTTGGTGAAGATTTAAATGAGAACTTCAAGCTTAAATAAAATCCTTGTGATCCAGAATGAGTTTCGGAACACTTGGATTTGGGTGAAATATTTGTCTAAGTTTTAAATAAGGTTTTGGGGAATGTCTTGTATGATATGGAGTTGAAATATGGCTAAGTATAGGTGTTTTTACACATGGGAAGGCTTAGGCCCAAGACCCTAAAGCTTAGGCCAAAATAAAAAAAAAAACTGGCAACAAAATACACTGCTCTGCGATGCAAACCAATACGCACCCCTACTATTTTGCGCAAACTTTAGAATAACAAATTTTGCTACAGGTTCTCTAGAATCGGGGTTATACCTATTTTTCACTCAATTATACCCCTTAATGAAGAATATGAAGTTGAATTTTTGATATCACGCACGAATTTTGAGATATATAGAAAGTATAATTATGGGCATTTTTGAGGCATATTCTCGGGCACTTTTTGGGGTGTTTCATAGACTTTTGACTCCATTGGACATTAGAAGTTTCTTAGGTTTAGTGGGTTATTACCAGAGGTTTTGAATGGTTTCTCTTCTATTGCTTCTCCTACAACTAAATTGACACAAAAGAAGGCGAAATTTTTGTGGACTGATGAGTGTGAAAAGCATTTCCAAACTTTGAAAGATAAGCTCGTATCCGCTCCTATCTTGGCTCTACCGGAAAGGTTGGAAGGGTTTGTTGTATATTTTGATGCCTCAAGAATTGGTTTGGGGTGTGTTTTGATGCAAAGTGGTAAGATGATAGTATATGCCTCTAGACAACTTAATGTGCATGGGAAGAATTATCCCACCCATGATCTTGAATTGATGCCCGTGGTGTTTGCTTTGAAAATTTGGCATCACTACTTGTATGGTGTTCATGTTAATGTATTTATCGACTACAAGAGTCTCCAATAGGTGTTCACCCAAAAAGATTTTAACTTGAGAGAAAGAAGGTGCTTAGAGCTCCTTAAAGATTATGATAGGAGTGTGCATTGTCACCCCGTCAAAGCTAATATCGTGGCCGATGCTCTAAGTAGGGTTTATATGGGTAGTTTAGCTCATGTTGATGATGGTGGCAAATAGGTGGCTAGAGAGGTTCATCGATTGGCTAGATTGGGGGTTAGGTTGGATGAACTTGATAATGGTGGTGTAGTGGTTGTTTGATGGTTCTAAGTCTTCTTTGATTGAGGAAGTAAAGGCAAAACAAGACCTTGACCCCATATTGCTAGAATTGAAGGCTTTGATGAAGGTTGGTAAAGTAGAGGTTTTCTCCCAAGGGGGAGATAGGGTCCGTAGGTACCAAGGTAGGCTGTGTGTGCTTGATGTTGATGATTGTGTCATTTGAAAGTCTCTCCAACGATGGTGTGGTTTGGTTTAACAAGAAAGGTAAATTGAACCCAAGGTTTGTAGGTCCTTATAAAATTTTGAGGAGGGTTGGTAAGGTTTCCTATGAGGTGGAGTTGCCTATGAATATGAATATGGTTCATTCGGTCTTTCATATGTGGATGTGGAGGAAGTGTGTGGGTGACGCAAGTTCTATAGTGCCCTTAGAGGTTGTGGGTGTAGTAGAGGATAATTTGACCTATGAGGAGGTTCCGATGGGGATATTGGATGGACATGTGGAAAGGTTGAGGAACAAAGACGTTGCACCCGTCAAGGTTCTTTGGAGGAATCGACAAGTTGAAAGCGTCACTTGGGAAGCTGGAGCAGACATAAAGAGATGATATCCATACCTCTTTCATTCTATTAAGCTTAAGATAGCAAACTAAGTCCCTCCTATAATATCAAGTCTTAAATTTCAACCCTTATATCATTTTGCATGCATTCATGTTTATGTTGACAAGTTTATGGTGATCTTTTAAATTCATTTTGAGATTTTTGAAATGATGTTTAAATGCATTTTGCGCTTGTGTCAGGCTAAAATCTTCATGATTACTTCTCTTTTCTACATTCTTTAACATTCGGTGACGAATGTTCCCAAGGGGGAGATATTAAAATGCCCCAAAAAAGTGTGTCTCGAAAATGCCCATAATCGTGATTCCATATATCTCAAAATCCATGCGTGATATCGAAAATCCAACTTCACATTCATGATCAGCGGGCAAAATTGAGTGGAAAGTGGGTATAACCTTGATTTTATAGGACCTGTAGTGAAAAATAATTTTTCAAAAAATTCATTTTCTAGTGGTGATCCGCGCCCTGGCCGCGACACGCCAAGGGCGCGAATCAGTACTAATATTTTCCTAAAAACAAATTTCAGCCCAAGGGCTTTGGGGTCATAGCCATTCCCACTCATGCATAAAAACACCTATACTTAGCCATTATTCAACTCTTTATCTCTCAAAACCCTCTCCAGCACTTAACCAATTATTTCAACCAAATTCAAGTCTCTCAAGCTTAATTCTGAATCTTTAGAACTCTATTCAAGCTTCAAGTCTCCTTCAAGACTACATCAAGAAAACCCAAGTTTGAGGTATGTGGGTTTCAACAATCGGGTCCTTTTATCCAGGGTGCCCAACCTTCCTTTTTATAAAAAATGCATATTTTCAAGTTGGATTATCTATGGGTATCTCTTATTTTGAATTTTGATTATAAACTATGTTGGTTTTTTATGAAATACTGATTATTTACGCATGTTTTGAGCTATGAATCTATAATTTATTATGAGACTTGATGCTTGATTTCAAGGTATCTTACATAAGGTTTTTACTTTGTGTTGGTGGGTTGATTTACATTGAGTTTTCTCATATTACTTCACTCTTGAATTGCATGATTTTGAACTAGCATTATACACCCACCAAGTATTTGATAAAATGTCTTGACAAGGATTCTTAGAGTTATTGATGATCTATTGCATGATTTACGAGTCAAGTGACTTTATGATATTTTGGGCTTTCAAAAGATGTATTGAATTCATGAAAAAGTCTATGATGTTGTAATGCCGGATTAAGCCCTCTTTCAAAGATTTTCCTCTTGCAAGCCTTTGACGTTAATGTAAGGATAATGTTTGATGATGATCTATTATTATGTTTTTAAAGTTAGGCTACCATTAGACGTCAAAGATGTTTAAAAGCTACTCATGTCATGATTCCATGTTTATTGCAAGTTATCAAAGTATAATTATAATAAGTATTTCATGGGATTAGACTTAGCACCGATGGATGGAGGGTTTACTCCCTTTCCTTGAACTATGTGCCAAAATAGGATTATGTTATACCCTTGCTATACTAGTAGATCCATTTAGTGCACTCTTTCTTAAAGTTCTTCGTGAAATGGGACAAGCTCCCGTAAGGAAAAATTTCTCATAAAATCCTTTCTGAAATGAGACAGGTTCCCGTAAGGGGGGTTACTTCTCCGAAATGGGACAAGCTCCCATAAGGTGAAGTATGGTTTACCTTGGAAAGTAAACCACCTCTTTACCGATGAGGGGTAATCATCGAGATTCCAAGTTGTAGCTCGCTTGGTGGACTTCTTTCTCGGTTGAGGTCTCTTCCCACATATGCATTACGTTCTATGCAAGTTGAATGATTTATAAGAATATTTTACCTCAAGCATTGATCATGCATGTCATATTGAAATTATGCTATCTATTGACTATGATTATGCATTTTGATTATAAAGGCTTATGTGTTGTCGCATTGCATCCTACATACTTAGTACATTCAAAAGTACTAACGCATACTTTATACCTACATGATATCTCCATGTAGGGACTGAAGCTTCTCTTGATCATCCTCCACGTGGCTTGTGAGATTATTCGAAGAAAAGCTTGGTGAGTCCTCAAGTTCGGGGACACTTTCTACTTTCTCTTGCTATTCCTAAGACTTCTTGATGTTGAACATATGATATTATGAGGGTGAGCCCGGAAAGTGTCTTGGCCCCCACTCTATTCTAAGTTTAGAGGTGTTGTTGGAACATTATAATGTATTTATGTTGTAAGCTTGACTCTTTATGTTTTTATGATCAACAAAGACTTCCCTTAGTTTTGCTTCCCTTATATTAACTCTAGTTGTTGAATACATTGCTTCTGCGACCAAGGATGTGTGATTGATATTCTAAGAGGCTTGTTTGGGTCCCTTTGGGTTCTCATTCATCGTGTCACATTTAGGCCCTAGGCTTCGGTCGTGACACTTTTTATTTTACCTTTTCTTTAAGTTCTTGAAAAAGTTATGAGCCCCATAAGCATGATTTAAAAGATGTTTTAATGATATATTTTATTTCGACTCTAATGTTGCATCGTGATGATGTATTATGAAATTCTTATAGGTTTCAAGATGAATGACATGATTTCATAACCTAGGGTTTTCCAATAATGATGTGGGTTGTATATGCTTGGTTTTAATTTATGAGCTTAACTTGGATATTACTTAATACTCTTGATTCGTGTGTTTTAAAGTACGCGAGTCCTCTATATTTGTGATGAATTTCTATATGATAATGCTAAGGGCTAAAAGTATGTTATGAAAGTTATAAATGTTATAAAAGATGTAAGCATGTTACAAAGCCTTTAATGATATTTAAGATGGACCATCAAAGTGAAAGGACAATCCTCACTTAAATAGATTCCAAGTTAAGAGTTACTCATATATGATGCTACTTATGATTCTAAAAGTTACAATTGCATGACTGTGTTAATATTTTTAAAGTATTTCGTGGGATTGACTTAGCACCGAATGAGGCATTGAGGTGAGATTTGGTAAAGGAACCTTAGAAACAACCCTTATCCCATTGACTATGTTCCACCATAGGAGCCCTTGTAGGCTGAGGCTAGTAGATCCACAATAGAAAAGTTAAACTAAGATATACATGTATAAGTAGTTGACAGAGTACCACTCGGCAAGTGGACTCCTTGAGTCAACGCAAGAGGTTATGTTGGATTCTATGTTGTAGCTAAAAATCAAAAATCTGCTAAGTGGATGTCACTCCTACGAGGCCATTATACGAGTCGTAAGTTTCACTATGACTCATATAGGTGGACTCGTAGTAGGAACCAGAGAGCCAAAATGTTGGACCAAAAACTGAAGGCCTAGACTACAAGAGGAGCATACGAGTCGTAGCCCAAGCAACGACTCATACAGGTGGGTCGTACCAGTTGAGTCCAAGATGCCAAGAACTTGATACAAGACCCCGACTATGACTCATAGGTCATCCTACAAGTCATAACTGTGAGGCGTACCAGCTATCAGCTATTTTTTCTGTGTAAATTCTGGGGTTATTTTATAAATACTATATATTGCTTAAGTTCGATTTTTGAGAGTGAGTTCGAACAGTAAACAATCTACATATGATGATTATCGTCTTGTCCTAAGTTATGTATTTGACATCTATGATCCTAAAAACATGTGTTTCCATATGATACATTGATCTTTACTCCATATTGGGCTATATTATTTGGCTATGGACATGCATGTTTGAATGATGGTGTTACAATTTTATGTTTGCATTACATCTTACATACTTAGTATATTCCAACGTACTAATACTTATTTTTCCTATATGATATCACCATATAGGGACTGACACTCCTCCTCCTCCATTGGCATGTGGTTAGCTTCCAACATTCAAGACTAGTTGATTGGGAAGCTATCTAGTTCGGAGACTACACCTTTTCCCTCTTTTTATTGTACTTTTGAGATTTTATTTTGAGTTGTATTATGGGGAAATTTACTTTTTATGTTATATTCTCATGACTTGTATATTGGAGGGGGCCTTTGGGTATATCTTAGCGCCCGCTAAGTTATTATGTAGATGGTATTTTTGGATGACGTGATTTTAAAGTTTGACTTGTTGTTTTCCATGATTTTAAATGCTTGAATGTATCCCTTAGCCCTATTTTTTCACTTTTAAATCTCGGTGTACTTTGATTCATACCTATAACTACATGATGAATGCTAAGGAGCTTGGATGGGGTGCCTTCGGGTTCAGCATTCACCATGTTATGAGTAAGTTTTATGTTCAGGTCAAGACATATGACTCATATGGGGGTGGTTAGATTTGAGGATGAGCCAGTGTAGTGGGAGTGTTGTATTTTATTATGTTTTTTACATCTTAAAGTTTATTTTCTATACAGACTAAAATTTTATAAAATTTACAAATTTCATGTATTTATTGATAGCTCTGATAATAAAGATATTAACTTTCTATTATGATTTTGCACAAGGTATAACATATTGATTTTGGATTGTTCAAGTTATAAAGTAGGACTAGTTGAAAATAGACATGATTTAGATCATTTTGCATATAATTTTCATATTTGAACTATGTCATCGGTATTGATGACATTTGTGACCATTGATGGGTTTAGTTACGAATATATGTTTCGAAAATCGCTTTGATCTTATACTGGTATTATCTATGGACAAGATTGTTTTTGAAATATTTAAATTAAGATAGAAAAAATTTGTAAACAACAGAATGTTATCCATGTACAATTTTCAGAAATATATGTGGTCCAAATGGAAAATTATTAGTAATTTATGGACTCACATATTAATAATTTGTACATAAATATGATATCATTTAAGGAAGTTCATTTTTTTTCTAATAAAGTATTATATATTTAGGCATAAAAGATAAATATCTATTGATATTAGTTTATTTTAGATAAGTTAAAACTCATGAACCTTTTCATATAATTATGATGGAAACTTATAAAAAAAAGTATCTTTCGTGAAAAGACACACCTTTTATGAAAAGGCATACGTTTCATGAAACGACATACCTTTCAGAAAGGGACAACAAAATTTTTAAATAGACATGGTCCCTAAATCAAAAGATGGATTTTTTCGCTTTCTCTCCTTTTCGAAAAAAAGAATACAACAAAACAATCTTCAAAGTTTAGAAGATTTAGTTCTTCAAACAAGTTTCTTCGATAGAACAGTGTTAGTGTTCTTTTTTATTATTATGAATTCATATGCATGTCTAAGATTTACTAAAAAAATCTTGGATGAATATTTTATTGTAACGACCCCAAAAAGCACCTGAAAAAGTGCCTCAGAAGTGCCTGGAATTATAATTTCACATATCTCAAAATTCGTATATGATATCAAAAATTCGACTTTATATTCTTGTTCAGGGGGTCAAATTGAGTGGGAAATGGATCTTACCCCGATTTTAGAGCAACCATAGCGAATTTCAAAACTTTAAAGTTTGACGAAAACAATAGGCCTACGCGTCACTGGAGCGACGCGCCAGTGTTATTTTTCCAGAGTTATTTTGTCCAACTTTTCTATCTCGGTCCAAGGCTTTTGGGTCTTGGGCCCAAGCCTTCCCATACGTGAAAATACCTATACTTAGCCATATTTTTCCTTCATATCATACAGATATTTTTTAGCACTTACTCAAACACGTAGTCTTATATTTCTCTCAAAATTCAAGTGCCAAAACTCTCTCTGGATCTTAAGAATTACATCAAACTTAAGTCTCCATCTCCAATCTTCATCAAGTTCATCTCCAAAGCTAAGGTATGTGGGTTTCTTTCATGGGTTCCTTTCACCCATGATGCCCGAGCTTTCTTTTACCCAAAATTGCATGATTTAAAGTTTATTTACAAGTGAATCTTATTTATTATGAAATTCACTGCACACTATGTTGGGGTTTATGAAATTGTGACTGTTTTACTATGGTTTAAGCTATGAATCTAAGATCTA
This sequence comes from Solanum clarkiae, assembly GCA_011800125.2. NCBI lineage: Eukaryota > Viridiplantae > Streptophyta > Magnoliopsida > Solanales > Solanaceae > Solanum > Solanum clarkiae. The sequence goes on from JAABOM020057786.1 coordinate 14,415, forward strand.
TTGTAAGATTTGATGAAGGGTTTTTATGTATATTTCTTGAGGGTGTTACCAAATATTTATTGATGGTTTTACTTTGAATTTTCTAGCATAGTAACACTCTTGAATTTCATGATTTTACACTAGCACTATACACCCTCTAAATGTTTGATGAAATATTCGGTTATGGTTTTTTAAAGAATTAAAGGTCCTATACATGTTTTAGGAGTTGAATGACTATATGATTATGAAATTATGATGGGATGATGATAGAATGATGATGGAAAGATGATAGAATGATGATGGAATGATGATGA
>JAABOM020057787.1:0-14706 GCA_011800125.2 Solanum clarkiae
TGTGTGTGTGTGTGTGTGTGTGTGTGTGTGTATGTGTGTGCACGCGTGTATGTGTGTGTGTGTATATACATTACATACACGTGTATTTACACTTCTACACTATATATATAAGTGGTGATAAAGTTGCTCAGGTGTACATGTCTGCTTGAATAATGTTGACATCTAATTTTTACCCTCTACAGTATAAATTAATTTTTGAGATTCTTCAATTTTTCAACAATTTGAAATAATTATTTTTGAAAAAAATATCCAAAAAAATATTTTAGGTTATTTGTAGTTGCATTAAACTTAACTTCTTAAATATTTTATACAAACACACACATACATGTATATATGTATATCTATAATATTTAATATCTACATATTTTTTATATATTTTATAATCACATGCTTAATCATTACTTTTTGTAATTATTCAAAAATTATTCCAGAAAAGTTTTATTTTGTTAAATATCTTATTTTAATTTAAAAAATATTTTATAATTAATTAGTTAATTTATTTCACTTTGTTAATATTAAGGAGCTCTTTAATTGATTAGTATTAAATTTATCTTGTAGCTAAATTAATCAACTAATCGAAGTTGTCTATGTTTTAAATCATAATGTGTCACAATTTCAATTTTAGAATGGCTAATTTTTCAACACTTAACCCCTACTTTGAAATCCCACTTTATCAATTTTTGGACCAACTCCCATTTAATTTCTAGCCCAATCCCTCATGCCCGACCCAATCCCTTTTTATTCATACAAAACATTACTTATTCCCTCAACAATACCCACGCGGCCCTGAACCCTTTCTTTCCCTTTCCACGCATCTCACCTTCATCTCCTTCACAAAATGATTCACGCCTAAGCTATGTTACCTCTCTCTAATTTCGAAATTCCTACTATCTATGATAAGAAAATTAGACAACTTTTATCATCTTCAGGCCTCCCTTTCTGTTTTTTTGAACAATTTCATTAATGAAGATCTGTTATTCTTGACTAAAGAGCTAGCCCGGAGGTCCTCCTTCTCCTTCAGGGCTAACTAGCCTATTTTGAGCAAAAGAAGTAATGAGTTTTGTCCAAACTCATTTGAACGCTAACATCACCCCTCTTTGACTGACTTTTCTATTCAAATCACAAGAACCAAAACATTTATACTTATCCTATTTTGGAACGGAAAAGTTTAATTTCAAATCCTTTTTTTCCCTTCTTCAATGATTTTTTAGCCCTAGATCCTTCTTTGTTATGAGAGGACATAGGTTGGATTTTGGAGAAGTTTTTGGGTTATGAAAATTAGAAAGAATACTTAATTTTTACAACTCTTAAGTTCGAATTTCTTTCCAGAATATTAAGGGTGGCAGTTGTTGATCGAGTTGAGTTCAGTGGTGTGGAACTGTCACTATTAAGCTCATCAAATCCCAGTTGTTGCTCAAAGAAGGTAGCATTCTCTGCTCTTTTTTTTTTCCGTTCTAGTATAACTCTATTTCATGTTATAAGCTATAGTTTCATTGGGAAGATATACATGCTTTGATGTCTGTTTAAGCCCCCATTGTCCTGTAAATTTAGCTTTCTATATAATTTGTAGTCCTTAACCTTTTGTTGTTAAAATCCATACGACTTCTCCATGAATTTTTATGATATTGTATTCTTATCTTGCCATATCATCTATGCTTTGTGATTTATGTTCTAGCTGATTTTCTTATTTGTTTTCAAGTTTGTTTAATATGAAATAGTCATGCTCAAGTTCGTCCAGTTTTGATATATTACAATATGTTAGTTCCATTTGTTACTTGTTTGATTTTAGTTCGTCATTAATTTGGAAACTCATCATGGTGTTGATGTGAATTCGAGGGAATACAAGATCTATTACCCTCGCATCTTTCATCTTGCTTTTGATTCACTTTAATGTATCATCCAGCTATAAATAAAAGAAACTTTAGTCTGACTTAGGTTTTTGTCTTGAGCTTCTATTTAACTAGACATTTTGGTAGATTTGAAAGGGTGAAATCTTCATCTCTTTGTTTCTGTAGCTAAATGACTTAAACGGTAATCTTGTTGTTTCATCTTTTTGATATTCAAGAACCTACTTGTGTTTTCATTTGACGTTCCGTGTTGCATCTCTTGTAATTTCATATTCAAAGTTAGTTTAAATGTTTTGGGATTACATTTACCAATTCCTCGATTTAATTTGAGTTATTGTTTTATTTGTGCTCTCATGGCTTCCTTACCTATGTGTTTTTTATGCCTAAATTTGTCCATAAATTGAATCCATGATTTATATCCATTTATTACTAGAAAGAAGGTGTTTAAATGGAAGGTCCTAATGTAGTATGATACGATTTCCTTGTCCTTGGTTTAGGCATGAGTAAGAAATATTTGTTACTTTTCTTATCTTGCCTTTTGTGATACATATTTTCATGTGATTTGAAAAGGTGTGAACCAAGTGTTTTCCTGTTGCAGCATTTGCTTGTTTGGTCTTACATTGGTTAGTCTAAACATTAGGGTCCACTACTAATCTTGACTTATTTGTTTTCTTGCATGTGATATCATTCATGTCCGTTTCGAACTACATTCTTGCATTACGGGTCAGCGTCGAGTCATTACAAGTTAAAGGAGTTAATATACAGGTTTAGGAAAGCTGATTATAGGTTTTGGAAGCAAAAAAATGATTGTATACACTGATATATAGTGTATGTACCTTGCTGATATATAAGGATAAAGTCCGGTTGATAGTCCAAATGCAGCAGTAAAATGGGCCAACGATCCGAATGTTTCAATCCTCTTTCATCAAAATGAGGACAGGTGGATTTGGGCTTGAAATTTGATGTTGGGCAAGACCCAAAGACCTATCTTATTATTTTTCATTTATTATTTATTGTATTTATTTATTTTGTATTAATTCTAACTCTAACATTATTTGTTTAATTTAATCTAATTAAATCCTCAAAATACAAACCATTTTATGTTAATTTGCTTTTTAAATGATTTCATATCTCTTACTTAGTCATTTAAGGCGGAATTAGTTCATTTTAAGTTCTTTAATGTATTCAAATTATTAATTTCCTTCAAAATTACTTTCCTCACTTTAATTCTTTAAATTTAAGTCTTCGCAAATATCTCTTTCTTAATTTATTTAAACATTCAATTATTAGTTTACTTTTTGAAAAAGTATTTTTCTAGCGTTAGTGACCCACTTTTGGATAATTTAGGTTCCTTCTAAATCTTTTTTACTTGGTCAATTTTTGGTAAAGTTTTCTTTCTCTCTAAATTATTTTAAGATGTCTTAGACTTTTAGAAGTTCAACTTATCTTTTATTTTCTAAGTCAAATTTTTCAAATTGAGGCAATTTTGATTAATTGTTTTTAAAATTATTTAAATTACTTAAACAAACTTTTTTTTTTTTGCTTTTGCTTCAATAAATTTTGAAATGTCACTAGTTTTAAATTAATTTTTGAAAGACAGTCGATTAAGTTTAAATAATAATCGTGTATTGCCGGCTTTTTTAAGTGTTAATACCTTCTTAAAATAGTAATTAGAATCCTTATCCATTTTCTCTAAATTTAAGATGTTTTTTTTGTTAAAATCCTGAAATTAAATTTTCTTAATTTCTTTAAAGAATTAAGTGGCAGCGCTCCTATTTTTCAAGAAATTGATTTTTCTTAAATCAATTAAGTTTAAATCAATTTTTTTAAAAATATTTTTTCCCAATTAATAAAAATGGCGACTCTGCTGGGGAATTTAATTCCCTTAGATTAGGATTATTTGACTAACTATTCAAAAATGCAACAATTAGTAACTTTATTTTTCTTTATTTGGGATTTATTTGTTTAAATTCAAATATTTAATTATCATTGCATTTCATGACATATTCCTAAATATCTTGTGTATTTTAAAGGACGGTTTTACGATCCCGCAGTTGGACTTTTAAATACTTAAACCTTTTTCAAAAAAAGTGACAATTTATTGGATCATAACGCGTCCAATTGTTGTTACAATTTCCAACCTAGGTTGTCCGCCTAGGCTCCAGTCTTTTTAACATACTCTTAGACACCTAGGATAGAGTGAAACCAAAATCTTTTAGGATAATTTGCTTAGGTCGACCCAGTACCTAAGTATTATTAGGCCCATTATAACCCGCCTTGAGTCTATTTGGCCCGCGGCCAATAAGACAATCATGCTTATTTGTCTATATTGAAGGATGTGTAAGTTATTTAAACAATCCATTATCACCTGGCGGGGAACCTAATGTACTTTTCTTTCTTGAAGGATGACCCAAGGCTACAAACCTTTGAAGACCAGAATAGTGACCTAAAAAGTATGGTAGGAATGCATGACTGAGCAAGACAAATGGGAAGTCCAGAAATACAGAGGTCATCTCCATTCTTTAATGAAATGGAAGTGTGATTGGACCTGGTTGGAATAATGATTGAATTTTGGGACAGTGATCATATGGTATTTCGCTTTAGGGATGTATAATTGACTTTGACCATTGATGAGGTGGTGGCAAGTTATGAGAGTGTAGTTATGTGTAACAAGAGAACGTCCAAGTCTGACAGTGGCATTTTAATTCCTGAGACATGAATTTCGAACAAAATTAAGAAAGCATTTTCACTAGTCAACATCGATTAGATGGATAGGCTCAAAGGACTAAACATCCCGCTCTATTAGAAGTTAAAAGAAGAATTCATCTCCGATCAAACTTGGAAGGAAAAATGGGCTTTTGCTTTTGCGGTAAGCTTGCTCGGATCTATAGTCTTTCCACAGAATCTAAGTTATGCTATCCACCTAAGTGTGGTAATCATTACTCATGCCATCTTTTATGTGATCAACATGGGAACGTCAGTCAAGCAGTATATTTTAGCACCCCTGATCTTTGCTGACATCTCCAGGGCCTTGGATAAATGTCAAAGTGGGAGTCGTGTCTTTAAGGCTTGCAACCTAATAGTCCAATGATGGATGATGAAACATCTACTTAAAGTCCATAACCATACAAAACTAGATCTCAAAGTCTAAAATAATCAATTCTCTTCTCACAGTTGGTGGCTATATCTGAATCATTTCAAAGTAGGAAATGGACAACGATTTTGGATGCCGATATTAAGTGGGTTGAGGAACGAAGATGTACAATAGGCCATTGATGACCTTGTTGTGAGTGATACCGTGATTCCAAGTTGCCATATTCCTTTTTTGGTGCTGGCTAGACTTAGAGAAACCCAACCTTATACCCCTGGTCAAGTTCTTAGGCAATTGGGTTGCAAGCAAGTTATCTCTCAAACAGGAAAAATGAGGAAATTTGCAACAGATCATGAAATGGGCCAAGAAGCTTTCGTCAAGATGATCCTTTGAGAGTGAAAATATCAAAGGGTGGTAGGTGATAAAGTTCCCAATAAGGTTAATGCCGAGTGCAGTGGTATGAATAGAGAATGGTTGAAGAAGAATCTTACCAGAACCATCAAGCTGAGGTCGAGAATCAAGTGCTACTCCTATGACTTCAAAAAAGCATCAAGAAAATGAGTTGGCCTATCAACGTTGACATCTGAAGGATACAAGAGTCATAGATCAACTTAAGTAAGAGCTAAGTAGGGAAAGATAATACATAGTTTTGGATGATTGTATGTACAACAAATTTAGATTGTGGAAGGGGCTAGGCATGAAGAAGGAGCTCAGTTAGCAAAGGATCACTTGTTGTAAAATGGATACTTTATGTGGCAAGAGGTCGATGCAACTAAGAGGGAAAGGACTGATGGAGGATCCGAGGTAGTGTGAAGTCTATTATTGTCCCATGCGTGAGATTGCTCTTTATTTGTGTTTTCTTTTTTGTTTAGCTTTTTGAGTTGTATTTTTTAGAATGTTTTGTGAGCGCTTTGTTTTGTTAATGAAAGTATTTTGGGGATAATGCTTGGATTCAAATTAATAGACATCCTTCAATTCGATAGGCCTAACCTTGGTAAAAAAGGTCATATATTTGTTAGGACATGCAAAAACTGTTTGTGTGCTACGTGCTATGATTGTTTGTGTGAGTAAGTTGATTTATTTGGAGAAATTCTAGCCTATTCCTTTTTGAAATTTTTTGAGAACCCCCAAGCATAATATCAACCACTATCAAAAGTTTGTCCAAATACTCTTTGAGTCTTGAGTTTCTCATCAAAGTCTAAAATCCTTAGCAAACTCCTAAAACTATACTCTTCTATCTCAAGAAAGGCTAAACTTGCCATCGAGATGGACTATCAGAATGTTAGAATTGAGGAGATCCAAGTGGCACAAATGAGAAGATTGCGTCAAGTTACTCAGGAAATCCTCGAAGTGAAGAGTAAAACTAAAGAAGTTGATGAATCCAAAAAAGTTGTGCTGTCTAAAGGCTATTGAGGTTTAAGCAAAGATTGATCAAGCTGCTAAAAAAAGGAATACGTTGGACTAGACGAATAAACTACTTCAAGAGTTTTTATCCACTCTTGACCAAGCCATAGAGGTTATTCTTGTCAAGACTGCTGAAGTGGATGAGGAACTTAAGGTTACTAAAGAGGATATAACTAGGATCAATGGAATAACCAATCCTACATTGAAGGAAAAGTCCCAAGATCGAGAAGTCCAGAGTCGACACGCCATTGAGAGGAGTCCAGACTTGAGAATGGAGAAAAAGATTAGAGAGTTTGAGGAAGAAGTCTCAAGAAAGGCATAGCCATGTTCCTATAAGTTCTCTTATTTCCCATTTTCAATTTCCAATCAAGTACGGACGCAATGTTAAAAGTCATCTTTGTATCAATTGAACTACGTAAGGCTTGATTTCGTTCTTATGAGAGACGTAGACAGCCTTTCAAGGACTGGTCCTTATCATTAAAAACTTAGTTTCCCCCAGATTTACAAGGAATCAAGAATTTTATAACAGACATCAAAGATATACTTTGACGAGTAAACCTTGACTCAATGCAAGTCAGCCTTCTTGTACACTCATGCCAAAATCAAATAGACAAATTCCTATCTATTTAGTCATGTCCCTATATCTATGGGCTAGTTTATCTTCAGATAAAACAATGATTCTGTGTTTATTATCATATGTATGTTATCTAATTATTCGAAGGAGCTAATGTATTTTCCTTTTGAGTAATTTTCCTTAATAGGTAATTAGAATTGATCTATGTTGGTTAAACGGGTCAGGCATCCCTATTTCACATGATAAAGCTCTCAAAAATCCTTCCTTGATGGAGACCCAGGAAAGGCAAAAATGGCTGAGAATAGTGTCAATATGGGTTTAACTGAGATTGCTACTTAGGCCTCATTGTTTCAGAACAGAACAAGTTGATTGCATAGTTAGTGAAACAAATTGCTGAGATGAGAGTGAAAATACATAAAATTTGAGATTTGTTAAACCTTGCTATTGCTGCTAATATTCCAACTAATGAGAGGCCTCCACTCTGTTGTCCCTCTCTAAACCTAAACCCTGAACATTCTCTAAATGCACCACCTGCTATTTCTACCCAAAAGACTCCAACTATCGACTTAATGATGTGTTGTCAAAATGCGATACTTTTAATGTTTAAAACTTGGAATTTTATGTATTCTCAAAGTGATGTTGGTGGATTTGATGTGTTTTTATGTTTATTTTTCAGGATTATAAGAGTTGGCATGATTTTAGGCAAAGTGCTACATATGCTAAGTTTTTGAGGAACTATGAGGCACTCTATGAACCATGGATACTTTCATGAGATATAGAGGGGTTTCGTGGTTAAGATCTGGTAAAGGGCCCATTTTCTAAAGTTTTATCCACGAACTGTCAGATGAGTCATAGAAGATTGTACGAGTCATGGATTGGTTTCGTGCCTTGAGGATCAAAATTTGAGAAGTTTCTGACAGTTGTCAGACAAAATCCTATACTGACCGTAAGTATGAATACGACACACAGAATGATCTCATATAAGCTAAGCCAGATTTTGAAGATAGCAAAGTACGAAGCCCAGGTACGGGCCGTGGAACTTTGCACGGCCTGTAACCTTGCCCGTAGAAACTGCCGAATCCAGTTTTCCTATTTTATTTTAGACTTGTATTTTACTTATTATAAATAGATTTTTTAGGTCTTTTTGACAGAAAGACGCATGAGAGAACTGAGAAACATCTTCTGACTTCATACTTACAGATTTTTACATCAAAAATATTACTTTGTGATTTCTAGTGAAAAATTTGAGATTTCTTGTTCTTAACTTTATCATTATAAGTGCTTAATTATGTTATTCTGTATCATGATTCTTTCATCTATAATGATTATTAATAACAAAATCCATAACTAGGGTTGTGGGAACCATGAAGAAGTAACAAGGTAAAACCAGATAATTCATGATTCTTGGAAAGTGTGCATGAATGTATTAATTGATTCTCTTCATTTTGATTGCTTTTTAATGGTGGCCAATATTAGTACTTGCTTAATTCATACTGACTGGATCAAGGTAGTTATGAATAGAAAAAGAGATTAATTAGTAAGATTCGATGTGATCCCTCTCGTTTAATCAACCGAATTGGATCAAGGGGAGGTTGTACTTGAACAATAGGTAAGGGTTAGTAATGTCATACTGCGGGGATGGATGAAATCACATAGTGAAATTTACCTCTCACCTGGATCAAAGGTTTTTGTAAACTTAACTTACCATTATGCATGCTACACATTAGAAAAGATTACGATTATTTGGTAATACTAAGTTAGAAATTCATAGGGAACATAATACCCTAGTCACTTCTCTCACTGGTTTCACACCACTGTGGGTTCAACCCTAACCTTGGTTAGGTTATATATCTTGACAATGACTGCTTAAACCTTCAAAAAAGGAGGTATAAATTGCGTGACATCACCTAACCACCCCAACCTAGATCATGCTAGCCCCTCATACCAAGCTTCATCCTCTAATCAAAGCCTAAATTCCAATAACTCTCAAACATTTCCACCCTTGCATCAGAACCTTGACCCGAATACTTAGAACCCTCCCACCTCTCAACCCTTATCTTTAAGTTCCACTTTCCACGTTCCAGTCCTCCCAGAACCACCTCATCTATACACTGCCTATAGTAAATTGGACCATCATGAGGAGAAAGAAAATGAGTGGAATGTCAATGAAGAGTTAACCAGGCAAAATATAAAAGGAGAGATTGAGAAGGCCATGAAACAATTTCATTTTACTCCTGAAGTTGTTGGTCTTAATTATGAAGATCTGTGTATTCATTTAAGTCTGTATCCGTATGAAGGATTCAAGGTACTAAAATTTGATACTTATTATGGAATAGGAAATCCTATGACTCATCTCAGAGCATACTGTGATCAAATCATTGGTGTTAGGAGAAATGAAGCCTTATTGATGTGGCTCTTTAACCGAAGCTTGAGCGGAGAGGATTCGGAATGGTTTATCACCCAAGAAGTGAAAGACTATCCTAATTGGAGTTCTTTGGCTAAGGATTTCATTGAGATATTTTTTGTTAATGTAGATTGTTCTCAACCGTTATTCTTTGGAGAATACAAAATAGAAGTGCACTAAAAGTTATCGAGAGTAAGGTTATAGATGAAGGAAGGAGGCCGCTAGAATCCGACCTCACATGTTTGTGAAAGAAGTTATTGAGGTATTCATATGCATTCAAGAATCAATATTTTATGATAGAATGATGTTGCTCATTAGATCAAAATTTGCTGAGATAGTCAAAGTGGGTGAAACTATTGAAGATGGACTCAGAACATAAAGGATTGCTTGTGTGGCCACTTCGCTCGGATCTTCAGGATTCTTAAAGAAGAAGAGGGAAGATGTGTCTTCTATTTCTTGTGTGTCTAATGGAAAGAAACCCCTAATAGTACTCCCAAATGATCTGTGTCTTTCAAGACCTACCCTTAAACTCTAAAAGTCCATCTCCAATTTACCAAACTCTACCTCTAAACAACCAAAATCTATCCCTATTTTACCAGACTCCATCTCTAACTCACTCAACTACACAACACCATTATACCTGTCACGACCAAGCCTAGGGCCTAGACGTAACACGACGAATGGGGAACCCGAAGGGACCCCAAATAAGTATTTTAGCATATCGTTCACACATCCTCGGTTGAGGAAGCAAAATAGACATCAACAAGTGACATTAGTAAAAAGGAAAGCGGGACTAAGGAAATTTTTCAATACCAGTATAAACGTAATAAGTGTCATACTCAAGTACATAGAATACCATATTATCCAACAACACCTATACATAGAATGGAGTAGGGGTCAAGACACTTCCCGGGCTCACTCTCAAGTAATAAGCATATAAGAAGTAGTACAAGTCTCAACATAGCATAAAGGGAAAATAGATAATGTCCCCGGGCATCAGGACTCACCAAAAGCTTTCTTCAAAGGAACCAAACTAGCCACCTAGAGGAGGAGGATCAATAGGAGCTTCGGTCCCTATATGGTGATATCATATAAGCATAGAATATGCGTTAGTACTTGAAATATACTAAGTATGTAGGGTACAATGCAACAATGACATAAGCCATAGTAATCAAGATACATAATCATAAATAACGGATATAACCTCAATATGACATGTATGATCAATGCTTGTAATAAAACATGTATGTAAGCATTCAACTTGCATATTATAACATACATATGTGGGAGGAAACCTTAATCGACATATAAGATCAAATAAGCTACTACTTGAAATCCCAATGTATGATACCCCACCGGAGAAGGTGTGGTTTACTTGCCAAGGTAAACCATACATGACCCCATGAAGTGGAGAACTTATCCTAGATGGATTCACTAGGTAAAATCTCATTTAGGGAAATATATAATCCTATGGTGGCACATAGTTTAGAGACTAAGACTTTATATAAAGACCCTTTGAGTCAAGCCCCTACCTTAAGCCTCAATTGGTGCTAAGTCTAATCCCACGGAGTACTTGCAATAATCATAAGTTTAATCATAACATGAATAACTTGTAAATAACATGATAACATGGCATGAGTAACTCATTCACATACTTGAACCCTACATGGACATATACCTTATACTAGAGGGTAGAAAACAAACCATGAACTTGACCCTTTCTAGTAGGTATTGCATTTCACATGAGGGAAGAAACTTGTAACATGCTTGACCCCCTACTAATGAGCTTAGCTTGAACATGAGGGTAAAATAGTAATCAAGCTTGACCCCTCAGTTAGACATAATTGGCTCACCAGATGGTAGAATCTTGGAATAAGGCTCAACTTGTCACTTATAAAATCATAGATACCTTTCATGAATTTAATACATGCTTGAGAGCCCATAATTATCATGAAAACACTTGACTTGCAAATCATGCAATAATTCATCATATCCTTCTCATGTAGCTTAGTAAAACATGGTGGGTATTTGAAAACATGTACAAAACCATGAAATTTAAAGATTAATAAACATACGAGAGTAAAATCAACCATTTTAGAATCATGCAAATTAACCCACCAATCATAGTAGTAAAACCCTTATTTTTGGGTGTCATCAAGTCCATCAAAATTCACAATGTGGCATAGTTTCCATAGTACATGTCATGTATGTCTTCAATAGTTTCAAATCAACTCATGGAATAAGCTTTTAATAGCAATTTATACATAATAACTCAATATTTGACAAAATTAATCATAACCCATGTTCATAATGTATAATAGAAGGTACCCATGAAGAATACAACTTGAAATCATGCATTTTTCATAAAACGAGAAGGTTGGGCTCCATAGGTGAAAGGACCGATGAATGAAGACTCACATACCTAAACTTGGAATTTCTTGATTTAAACTTGGAGGAGACTTGAAGCTTGAGTTGGGTCCTTGAAATCCAAAAGTGTGCTCTTGAAATTCTAGAAATTGATTGGAGGATTGGGTGATGATTTGAGAGGGTTTTCTTGAGAGTTTAGAGGTGAAAAATGGCTAAGTATAGAGGTATTTACGTTTAAATAGGAATTGGGTTATTACCCAAATGCCCTTGAACTAAGCTGGAAAAATAGGGCATGAAATACACTGGTTCGTGCCCTAGGCGCAACATAAACTAGACACATAGGCCCCAAATGCACTAATGCATGCCCCAGGTGCGTCGTAGTGTGGGCACGCAGGGCTACTGGAAATTGTTCCTGTAGTGAAATTTATTTTTCGATATGGGTCTTCTAAAATTCGAGGGCTACCCTTTTTCCACTAAATTTTGTCCACTGAATAAGAATATGAAGTCGAATTTTTGAAATCATGCAAAGTTTTTGAGATACGCAAGAAATACACTTGTAGAGCATCCCGAAGCACATGAAGGGTGTTTCAATACCTACCCAACTTACAAATTTTGATCACCAAACTACCCAAATGTCCAACCGATTTACCAAACTCCTTCCCCTAACTATCCACTCCACAACCAAATTACCAAACTCCATCTTATCCAAGATCCTGAATACCTGTACCTCTTTGTCCAGACTCTCCAAATTACTACCAAGTACCTCCACCTTTACAAAGTAACTATAATCCTCCTCGTCCAAATGTAGAAAGAAAATCCCTTAGATTCTTTAGCCCACTTGTTGAAAGCTGGACAAAATTGTTTGAAAGATTGATGGCTACAAGCACGGTTCTTCCTATCCCACCCAAACCAGTTGACACTAGTTCCAGGTTCTTTAGGGCTAATTAGTCATGTGTGTATCATTATAACAACGTCGGACATGATATCGAGAATTGCATAAACTTGAAGTATAAGATTCAAGACATAATTAACTAAGAAGTAGTTACTTTACAAACTGTTGCTCCCAATGTTAACAGTAATCCTTTGACGAATCATGAGGTAGACACTATCAATATGATTGAAAAGAAGGAAGATTGGTGTGTGGCTAAGGCAATAATCCGAACTAAATCTGGTAGTCTTGAAAAGGCTGTAGAATCTTTGTGCATAAATGAGAAGCCAAAGTTTGTGATTATGATGCCAGTAAAAGTTATTGCTTTGGTGCCAAGGAAGATTCCTGCTCAAAGGAAGTTCGTGACCGAGGCTGTTGTTACTCAAGATATGACAAGATCCAGTAGATATATGCCAGAAGAATCGGGTCGAGGGTTTAGTGAAAAGGACTAACAGAAGAGGCCAATAAGTGGGGCTGAGGCTGAAGAATTTTGGCAGAAGATGCAGCCAAGAGAGTATTCTATCATGAGAAAGCTCCTGCTCAAATCTCTGTGTAGGCGTTGTTGATGAGCACACAACAATACATGCAAGCTTTAATAAACGTATTGGATGATACTTATGCACCCGTGGGAACAAATAATGATAGTCTTGTGGCTATAGTAAGCCAAGTCATTCATGGACATCGTATCACTTTCAAGATTAAGAGTTGCCTTTTGAAGGATCAATGAATAACAAAGCTCTTCATATTACGATGAAGTGCTGAGATATGATTCTGAGTCGTGTCTTGATAGACGATAGATCCGATCTCAACATTTGTCTATTTTCAACTCTCTTTTGATCAGGGAAATATTCAACATAATCAAGTCCATGTGAAAGCCTTTGATGGAGGTTAAAGGGATACCCTAGGAGCTATGAATTTGAGCATTCACATGGGACTCACTGAATTTGTTGCTGAGTTTCAAGTGATGGATATTGTCGCACCCCATTTTCGAACCAGTTGAAATAGTTCGCAGCATAAAGTGGTCGTGCTGTCTAATTTAGAAAAATTATTTAGAGCCACCACCTAATTTTAAGAAAAATATTAGGAAATCATTTTTTTAAAGAAAGTAAATGTGGACTCTATTTTTTGATTTGCAAAACTAGTAAAATTCTAAATAAGAGATTTGCTTACTCGAGGGGAAGGTGTTATGCATCGCTCAGAGCCTATCCAAAGATAGTCCTTAAACTTAGCTAAGGAAAAATGATTAGTGATAATTTATTCATTTATTTTCTTAAAAATTAATGATAGAAAAATTTTCATTAATTTAAAGAGAAAAGGAGCAAAAATATAAGGTATGTCATATGTATATCTATAATATTCGTGAAAAAAAAAAACTCTTAATAATAATATATTTATTGTATGATAAGAATAAATAATTAATTAAGTAGATAATAAATATACAAATAAACTTGAAATGTATGAGCATTTGTATATTAGAAAATATAAATATATGTTTAAAATTATATAGAATAAATGAGCTTATAAAAATCTATCTTAAGCAATATATGTAAATGTTGGGTATGAAAACTTATTACTTTATTTATAAAATTAAGACGTCAAAATAAGATAATGGATGGAGTGTAAATATATAATAATATATGTAATTTGAGTAAAAATTAAATAAGAATGAAATCTTAAAATAAATAAATAAACATAATATGAAATAAAATAATATAAAGAATGCTAAATATTATGTAAAAAACCTACAATCTTGTATGGACCTATTATAAAATAAAATGTTTATGTATGTTGTGGAAAATATATGAAGCTTCGAATTTTAGTTATGCGTGCGGTTAAAATGGCAAAAGATTTATATATGTAACAAAAATGGTATATATAACAAAATAATACGTAAAAGAAATATGGTATTGTAATGACCCGTTAAGTCGTTTTGAGATATAAGATTTCTTATCTTATAAAAGATTTATCTCGTAAATTTTAAAGGAGCTTTTTGAACTATTCAATAATTTTAATTATTTAATTAAGGGATAATTTTAAATAATTAATTTAGTTGGTAAATTAAAATAATAATTTAGTTAATATCCTATATTA
>JAABOM020057789.1:0-14703 GCA_011800125.2 Solanum clarkiae
AATAGGGTTTTTAGATAATCGGCCTTATTGCTACACTTCATTTCAATTTAATATCTATTATTAATGTATATTGAAAATTGAGAAAAAAAGTCTACCCTCTTTATTTATTGAGTTGTTAGATTTTTTAATTGAAAGATATTTTTTCTAGAAATCACAATAACAACAACATCTTTATTAATTATAATATCAATAATAAAAGTAATAAAGACACAAATAAATATTAGATGCTCAGAGAATATTTTTTTTAAAAAAAATTATGCATACAGTTAATAAGAGAATTAAGTAAATAACTTTAAAAAAGTAAAATATGACAGACAGGCAACTAAAATGAGGACAAAGGAAAAGAAAAATAAAGAGTCCTATGAGACTACCTACACATGTAAAATAGTAAAAGACATAGACTATCCATGGAACAACATGGATTAAAATTTTGTACTAATGAAAAGAGGTATACATTGGTCCAAGATCCTTACAAATTATTGTTGTAGTTTGAATCTTCAATATTAATGTTGTTGCAATATGAATCATCAAATAAAGAACTTATATCATCATCATTCTAGTCTTTCGATTCAGATGATATTGGACTATGTGAAAAGCCATTTAAATTGTTCACATAGCTATTCATTAGCATTGATGCACTTATGGTAGGGATGGTCATTGAAGAGTCTATTTGTGGTATCACTGGAGTGGATATTAAAGAAGTCACTACTACTGATTGGAGCATTTCAGTAGGAGCGGATGAAGGAATTATTAGTGTAGATACCATACAATTCTCTCATATCGGAGCTACATTTGGGACCAAGAGAGGAGAACTTGGATCCTCGATTTCGATCTCACTAGAAATCGAAGGAATCACTGGTCTTGGACCATCACTAGAGTCCAATAGAGGAGTTTTTGTCCTTTCTGAGATAGTTCTACCAAGTGTCACTGATCTAGAAATGAGTTGAGAGACATTCTAAGTAGAACCCTCTTCATCAATCTTAATTTTTAGTTCATGTATCTTTTTGAAATTTTTCTTCATCACAAACATAAGATCATTTAGATCTCCAGAATTCATGTCAATGGGAATATCATTTCTATCTAACATATCATGCATCATGTTCTCCTTCTCCTTTATACTATTTTTCTTTCATAACTTTTGTAATCCAATCTGCCATTTTATTGATTTTTGTTATGATGAACTTTGTAGTTGACATCATTTTTTCTAACTGAATTATTGTTGAAACCGCCTTGAACTTTGTAAAAGTATTGACTAATTTTTCATAGCCTGGAAAAACAATGGGTGTTTTGTCGAACTCATTATATGACACGATAGCAATTTCAGAACCACAAAGTATACTGATTTCTTCAACTTTTTTCACAAATCCTTTTTTTTCTCTTTCTGTATGTGATTCCCCTTCCAGTATTATTTTCAATATAAGCAAGCTTAACTTTTCTTCTTGGCATGGTTAATAAATAGGAAGAGGAGGAAAAATTAATGGGTATCAAAAGTGTTTGTTATCGGTGGTGATATTTTTTGGTCTAATATAGGCTCCTATTTATAGAAGAAATTTAGATTTTATAAATATTTGAATAGAAAAAATTTTTTGTAACTATTTTGGTAGAAAAATAAATAAGGATGTATTACATTATAAGTTTGATGTTATTATCTTATAGTACACATAGTTTATGACGTCAATCTTATCCTAATGAAATTTTATGAGTCAGAGCTTTTTAATTATAGAATAATTTAGTAAATTTTAAATTTAGGTAAGTGGGATCACAAAATATGGTCATAGATTATTAACAAATGTATTACTTACTCATTTCAGTAATAAATTCAATCAATATCTATTTTAATTTATGTATGCATAAAATATAGGTTGAGAATAAACAAATATTATAAATGTTTCACGTCCTGGAGGGTACCCTATATATGGTCGGCACTTAGAGACTATTATTAGTCCACAATCGAACCACTCGGTCTCAAGACAGATATTCAATCAACTATTTAGTGGAAATTATCAAAATTAGAATAAAAGGAATAGTGGGCAGCTCAACTCAGTCTCATATATATCAAAACATAAGGGACATAGGCCAAAAGACTAATCTCAACTTCCATAGCATCAAATAGATTTAAGAAACTCAGTTTGGAAAGGAAAAGACCCCCAACATCAAAATAATCATCTATATGTCTATGAAGCATCTACTTTTGCAGTTTAGAAAAGTACCATGACAGGTCATGGCTACCACACACTCAAATCACATGAAAGAAAATAAATGGTATCCTCCTAATGTAGTGGAGGAATCACCAATCTCTGGAACTATGGAACTCTAAACCTCAAAGATTCGCCTGCTGAAGTCATCTGTCTTTTGTATCTACATCATGAAATGATGCAGCACTGAGTGGCATTAGTATTTGAAACGTACGGTATGTAAAATAGCTAAATGAAATAATATAGATGGAAATAACATGGAATTACCTCAACTCATAAGATACTCACTCAGAATGATATGCTCTTATCTCAAGTAAGGATAAGAAGTGGACAATACTTATCAATATCAATCAAGACTCAAACCATTAACTCAACATCAAAGTACTATCAGTGGGGAACCTGGTTGGGAGTTTCTTGGGCCTACAACCATCATCTATGAACGGAAGATGATATAACAAAATGATGTTATTGCGTCATCCGCTTAGTACCTTACCAAGGTAAATGGCGTGGCATCTGTAGATCCATAATTACATCAAGTCCTCTTTTGGGAGTAAGGAAACATCTATTTTACGTTCCAATCCTCTCCTATGCTGGCCATTTAGTTATGAGTGTGAGTGGGACTCATTCTTACTCATTTCGGTGCTCAATACTGCTCCCAAGACTTAATATGCTCATAAACATCAAACATCAAGATTTCTCATCATTTAGTTTCTTTTGGACAAAGAATATCAACTCACCTCATCAACCATCAACTCAATGGATTAGGAACATTCTTTTAGGATTAAGTTTAACCTCCTTAAGACTCTAAGGACTTCAATCTCATCAACATCATCATCAACACACTCAATTTAGGAGCACAACCACAACGTCAAGTAAATTTATATCATCAAGACTCTAGACTCATCCCCTAAGCTCATTCTTCCAATCTTTAACAAAATAATCATGTAGAGTTTTATATAACAATTCAAATAAATCATTTAGGCAGTCAATCAAGTTTGTGATGATCATCAACTTAAGAAAATACGTAAGATAGGTATAATTTTCAGTGGAATACTCAAGAATTTCACATATAGAACTCATTACATTCAACTATCAACTTACTTCAATTAAGGGGGCACATGGAAGAATAATTCCATGCTTAAGTTAGCCTTACATACCTGGAAAGTTGATATTACAATTGAAATTTGAAGAATCCTTGCTTTCTTGAATAAAATCCTTGATCTTGATAGTTCTTTTAAAGTAAAAGAACTTGGAAGGATATTGGTTGAAGGAAGTCTCTTTGATTCTTGAATTTTTGACTTAGAATCTTTAGAGTTCTTGATAAAGAACCTTAATTCTTGAAAAAAAAATCAAGAAATTCTTTCTTAAGATTCTTGAATTCGTTTTCTTGAAATCTTAGGTTATGATTTAAGATTCTATTAGAGAGTCATGAATAGATGAAGAAATTTGGGTTGGGTAGATTGAAATTTATGAAGAATAACTTACCTAGAGGATAAATCTTGAAAGCTAATCCTAGTTTGATGACCATCTTGATGATTCTTGAGTGATTATGTTTAGGAATTAAGCAGAGGGTTTCTTTATTATGAAAGCTAATGCTTTATGCGTTTTGGGACATTAAGTAGACTCCCAAAGGTTTTAGAATAAAAGTACCCTCAAAATAAAATAAAGGGACATCATTTGGCTTATCCAGAAAAGTTTCGCATACTCTGCATGTATTCACTAAAAGGGTCATAATTTTTTACTCCGAACTCTAATTAAGGGACAGGAAAGCTAATTTAAATATCTTCAATTTGACATATAATGGCTCACCTAACTCATTATACGTTATGAGATATAGTCATTTGAAGTTGACCCTTCTATCGATTCTTATGAAAACTCAGTCGGTAGAAATTCTTTGGACTTGGATTGATGTAAAAGATCCTTTATGACTCAATATACTTTAAATACTTAGGAACTTAGAAATTGTTGGTCCATCTAACTTTTATAAAATCTTACATCAGAACTGCGACCTTATATCATCTTCAATTTTATTTCCCACTAAGAAATTGGCTTTAACATCTATGCTCAATTAAAAATTATCAATTAAAATCCTATATCATATGAAGGATGACTCAATATTAGGTTAAAAAAATTAGGGTATTACATTATATCCCCCTAGGGATCATTCGTCCTCAAATAATGAGTGAAGGTAGACATTAAGACATGAATAACAATCAAGACTCTTCTCAGCAATCCGCTTAACAAATCAAACCATCAATTCATTTGGACAATCACAAATCACCCAGAATAGATGAATTAGTTCAAATTAAGAGTAGAGATATTATCTTAAACATTTTCACCATTAGGCATGAATGGAATATCGAAACTCAATCAATTTGAATCGTTTAAACACTTCACCAATCAGATGTTCAAACTCAAGAAGAAAGTCACAGATTCTAATGTAATTGAGAATGTGACCATTATGATATACACGACTCGATGGATAACTCTCAAGCTCGGCTCCTCCTCAATTATGCTCCCTTTTCAAATCTACATCTAACCACATCCTCTCATTCCATTTCACACTTAACTCTAAGTCCCAATATTCTAGTCCTAAGATGATCACGCTTATACCAATCTAACCCCTCAAAACCTATGTTTTATATCTCCATAGTAACTTGTACTTGGAGGATACTGCTCATTCCCATCACTCTAATACACTTTCATAATAACAATCACACATTTAGGCCTATCATTCGAACCACTTGATGGCCTCTTTAAGGTCAACATCACTTGAGAATCTTCAAGCCTATCATAGCACCTTACACTCTCGATTGAATGAACTCTTACCACAAGAGATACTAATATCCTTTTACCTGTTTATTAGACACATGTAATGCCTGGCAAAAATTACCAAAACACCCCTAAAATGGAATCATGCGCATGACACATCTTCTCAAGCTCCAATGCAAAATTCGATCAGCACAAAAACTTGACCGGGAAAATGTCCTTGACCCTACTTTAGGGAAACCGAGTCAGAAAATAATTTTCACTAATTAATTGAAAAACAGAGTCAGTCCATACCCTTGGCACGACGCGGAATGTGACTGGCACTTATGTTTTTTTTGAAATTTTTTACATAAACTTGAAGGAACGAAATTTCACGAAAAATTCATGTTCACGCCCCTGGAAACGACGCGAACATGATGTTGCAGGATGGAAATTATTTTTTTATTACTAGAAGGGCCTTTTGATCATTTTCTAATCTATCCTATGTCGAAAAAACATGTTTAAGGGTGGTTTTATATCGATTAAGTCTTTCAAAATCCATATTTTTTATTCAACTACTAAGAGAAGAACATTGAGGGAGAAAGCTTGAAGCCTTGAGTTGGGGATCGAATTCCTGCAAGAAACTTGCACCATTCTTCGTTCCAGGTATGTAAGGCTTACCAAAGTGTGAAATCGTTTCTTCAGACTCCCCTTTATCTTCCTTGAGCCAAGATTTAGAAAGAATTGAGATTTTTAAGAAAATCCTTCAATATTGATACTATATCCTTGTATTTATAAGAGGTCCTACTTTATTACATGAGGAAATTGCTATATTACATGAGTATTAGCGTAAAAATTATACATATATATTTTATACTTGTCTACTTAAGTCTTACAAGGCATAATGTAAGAGATTCTATGAATGATAATGAGATTAGGGTTGAGGTTGAGTACAATAATTGAGTAATTTGTGCATGATTGATCATGAGATGTATATCACATGGATGTCACTTATATAGTTACACATGTTACCTTGCTTGCACTATATAATGAGTAATTGATGAGTTCAAATGATCGTATTGAGTTTGAGCTAAGTTTAATTCCTTATATTAATTGATTGAATTGTTGAATAACTTAGATGAGTTGAGTTTGATGAGATAATTGATAAGTTGCGAGTGGTGAGTTGATATTGATGAGTTGACTTATGAGTTGAGCATATTTTAGTCTTGGAAGGAGTATTTGTGATACCCTATAACTCCATGCGCTTGTATCCACGTTTCAAGCCTTATTTGGTTAGATTGGGGGTGTATTTGGTTCATGGGAGACTCCTAGTACTTAGATGAGTTCAAGACTTCCCTAAGAGTGAGTTTTGGATGATGGTTCATGCAAGGGTCAACTTTAAACAAGCATAACTTTTAGCACATTTGTAACTGGGTGGCTCACGACATGTCAAATGAAATCCCTTTGAGTTAGCTTTCCAATGCACTTGGTTTCACCTCATTTAGAGTTCGAAGTCAAAAGTTACGGTCATTTTACTGAAGACTGCCAGTATAGAGTTGCACTACGAGCCTATTGTTACGAGTCGTAAGTCGGGGTACTACTCGTAGGTCAGGCGTGTAGCAATTTCCAGAGACTTCAAAATTGATCCTACAGGTCATGTGAGGGTTCCTACGAGTCGTAGTGCTACCTACAGGTCGTAATGGGGACCATAACAGCCATTAGACAATGTTTTAAGAAGGGTTATTTTGGTCCTTTTCCACACTTTCTAAGTTCTAGATTGGCGTTTTTAAGCTCATTCAAGGTCCTAAAACCATTAAGTTCTTCATTGTATTGATAAAATACTCTCTCAAACCTTTATACTAATATTTCACTCCAAAATCAAGTGTCCAAATCTCTTTCGGATCTAAGGATTTTCTTCAAGCTTCAAGCCTCCATTTTCAATCTTCATCAAGAACTTCTCCAAAGCTAAGGTATGCGGTGTTGAATCATTGAGTCCTTCCACTCATGGTTCCTAAAACCTCCTTTTACTAATATTGCATAAGTTAAAATAGATTCTACATGTGGGTCTTGTATATTGAGAAATTTACTGCACTATGATTTATGGTCACGAACGTATGGTTGTTTTAGCATGTTTTGAGCTCTAGATCTTGGATCTAATGTTGGATTTGAAGAGGAGTTTTGATGTAAATTCTTGAGGGTGTTGCAACGTGTTGATAGATGGTTTTATCACTAATTTTCTTGCATGATTTTATCTTTAAATTGCATGGTCTTTTACCCCCATTACACATCTGTCATATGTTTTACAAAATGTCCGGTTATGATTTATTGAGGAATTGAAGGTCCAAAGCATGTCTTATGTTATGATAATGAAAGAAGAGTATGTATATAATGTTATGATAATTATAGAAGGAAGGTATGTATATGATATATCTTTATATAGTGTTGGATTGACCATAACCAATTGAGGGGTATGCCTCAATCACTATGGGAGGTAGGATGTGACCATCCTCTAGCATATCAAGGGGTTTGTACCTTGGTAAGCCATCAAGGGTTTGTACCTTGGCACCAGGGTGATAAGGTAGTATCATCACTAACCTATCAAGGGGTTTGTACCTTGGGAACCCATCAAGGGGTTTGTACCTTGGCACTAGGGTGATAGGGTGACATCATTACTAACCTAGATGAGGGTTTGTACTCATCAACCTATTGAGAAGTTTGTACTTGACCACTCAGGTGATAGGGCGGCATCATCACCAACCTAGTGAGAGGTTAGTACCTCACCACCTAAGTGATGGGTCTGCATAATCACCAACCTACCAAGGGGTTCGTACTTTGGAAATCTAGCTTGGTCTCTCCCACACATATGATATCCTATTTGAGCATGAGTTACTTAAGCATGTTTTACTTATGCATTGATCATACATGACATATTGCTATATATTATGCCTATTGCCTATTATTATGCATTTTGGATTATGATGATTATCTGTTGTTGCATTGCATCCCACTTACTTAGTACATTCAAACGTACTAACGCATACTCTTGCCTACATGATATCACCATGTAGGAACCGGTGCCCAAGTTGGTCATCCTCCTCATCCACGTGGTTAGATCGGTGCTACTCAAAGCTAGTTGGTGAGTCCTTTATTTTGGGGACCTTGGTTTATGTTGATCTTATCTTTGTATCAATACATCTTTCATATGTTCTATTTTGACTATGAGGGTGAGCCCAGTAGCTTATCTTGGCCCCCGCTCTATCTATGTATTAGAGGTGTTTGTTGGACATACTATGTATCTATGTTGAGCTCGACTCTTGTCTCTTGATTATAATGTTTGTATTTCTCTTAGTCCCATTGCCCTATTTACTCTTTATGTATTTTATTTTGGGTTTCGCATTCATCGTGTCACGTGTAGGCCCTAGGCTTAGGTCATGACAAACTTGGTATCAGAGAACTAGGTTGATAGATCCTTAAAGTCCAACATACCGTGTCGATTAGAGTCGTATTCATGGTTGTGAAGCATGCTATGACTATGAGTAGGAGGCTGTGAGACGTTCTAGGAAATGTTTCCCTTCTTCATGTACTAAGTCATGCTTTAGAGTTGTGGTAATTTGTTCCCCCCTAATGATTGTTCTTCGCTATGTTAGATCATGCCTAACACTAGAGGAAGATGGGCCCAAACTCCCGAGGAGTAACCTACCAATGATGAACTCCGAGATGCTCTCACTATGCTTGCCCAAGTTGTGGCCAACCAAGTCAACCAAGGGGCCTAAGCCCCTCATGCTACTACCCTGGGAGCAAGGGTAAGGGACTTCATGAGGATGACTCCTCCAGTATTCTATGGATCAAAGGTGGATGAAGATCCACAAGAGTTCGTTGATGAGGTCTACAAAACTTTTTCTATTATGGGTGTTGGACCAAATGAGAAGGCTGAGTTGGCATCATAACAACTCAAAGGGGTAGCCTAAATATGGTATGATCCATGGAAGGGGGAGAAAGAAAATGGTTATGTGGTGTTTTAGAAGGAGTTCAAGTTGGCTTTCCTTAATCGGTTCTTTCTTCTTAAGTTAGGGAAGCTAAGTTGGTGGAATTCATGAATTTGAAGCAAGATGATATGAGTGTGAGGGAGTATGTCCTCATGTTCAATCAACTTTCAAAGTATTCTCCTCACTTGGTGGCCGATCCTAGATCTAGGATGAATAAGTTCATTATCGGGGTCTTCGATTTGGTAAGTGAAGAATGCCAGTTAGCTTTTCTAATTGGTGATATGGACTTGTCTCGATTTATGAATTATGCCAAGTAAATGGAGGGAAAAAATTGAGGAAGAAAGGAGATCATGAGGCCAAGAGGGCCCATTTTGAGAGTAAGTTCCAAAAGGGTGGCCGGTCCCATCATGGCCAAGGGTATTCTCATGATGCTAAGGTGGGCTTTGCTAATGATTTCCCAAAGGCCCAGGGTGTTGAAGGTGTGGCTCCAAATGTGGGGTGTCCAAGGTGTGGTAAGGGTCATAGTGGCCCATGCTTGAGGGGCACCAATACTTTCTTTAGTTGTGGAGAGATGGTTCACAATAAGTTTGAATGTCCTCGGCCTCGCAACAAGGGTAAAGGTGGTAAAGTTGAAAAAGGGGGTTCTCTAAGGCGTAATCATTTCTATGCTCTTCAAAGGAGGCAAGAAGTGCCCAACATTATTACTGGTAAGTTGGAGTTTCCTTGACTTTGTTGTGCACGCATTGTTAGGCCCGGTGTGCCACTATTTCTTCTCTATTCTTTGGTTGTTAATGGGGGCTTCCTGTGTACCCAAGTTGTTATGTGGACCTTGGGTGTCTATCTTTTTATTGAGTATATAGTGGTTAGAAAGTCCATAAGTGTTGATCCATGTTCATCTTGCATTAGGTTTTGTCATGTGACATGTTGGAGTTGGTGTGGTGGTTTGTGGTGTTATGCTTAGGATGGAATATTTTCATGCATGTTTTGTCTTCATAGGGAATGGTTGATTTATGCATTGGCTATGTTTAGGGATCTCTAGAATAGGGCCTTAAAGCCCTACCTTGATATGCTTGTGGTGGTCTCTAGTGATGGGATATTGAATTGTGTAAAGCTTGTGAATTAATTGGGGGGGGGGGGTTAGTGTTGCAAGTCTTGGAGGATGAGAGGTTGTTTGCTAAATATGATGTGTTCATTGTGGATAGCAAGAAGGGGGGGGGGTTAGAATTCTTTAAGGATTATGAATGAGTGTACATTAGTTTTCTGATAAGGCTAGTGTTGTGATTGGTGCTCTAAGGTAGGGTGCTTTTGGATAGCATAGCATATGTGAATAATGGTGGCAAGGAGGAGACTAGTGGGGTCCATCGGTTGGTTAGATTAGAAGTTAGGATGGGGGAAATTGAGAATGGTAGTATAGTGTTCTTCATAGTTCCAAATCTTCTTGGGTTAAGAGGTCTAGTTTAAGCAAGGCCTTGATTTTCATCTTATTAGAGTTGGAAGTTTTGGGAGAGAAAATAATAGAGTGGAGGTTGTCCCAAGGGGGAGATGGTGGTTATGGTACCAATTAGGTTAGGTGTATTTAAGGTTGCCAATTGAGTTGAGGATTGGGAGTCCTTATAGAGTGTAGAGGGAAGTTGGTAAGGTTGCCTAAGTTTGGGGATTGCCTATGGATAGGGGTTGGGTTAGTTCGGTTCTTCATGCTTTTAGGTTGATGAGATGTGTTGGTGCCTCTAGTGCTATAGCACTCCTTGAGATTCTGTGTGATATAAAGGATAAATTGACTTAGGAGAAGATCCTGGTGGAGGTGTGGATGGGTGAATAGAGAAGTTGAATGATAATTATGGGGTGTTCGTGAAGGCCATTTTTGGAGGAGTCTTCTATTGGTATGTGCCTCTCGGGAAGCCGATGCGGGCAAGCAAAAGCAATATCCGTATTTCTTTCATTCTATTCAAGCTTGTGATAACATATCAAGTCCTTTCTATGATTCCAAGTTTTATATTTCGGCCCCTATGTCATTCATATGCATTCCTGTTTAAGTTGAAAATACATGGTGATTTTACACTTATGTTGAGATTTTGAAAATAATGTTTTGAATGATTTCAATACATTTCAGCATGACTTCTGAAATGACCCCAAAAAGTGCCAAAAAACGTGCCTCAGAAGTTCCCAGAATCTTGTTTCCCATATATCTAAAAATGCTTTTGTTATTTCAAAAATCTGACTTCATATTCTTGTTCAAGGGGTCCAAATTAGGGTGACAAGGGTCTAACCTCGAATTTAAAGCAAAGGAATAGAATTATGAAATTTCACTTGGTGCAATTTCCAGTGAGGGTCCGCGATCTCTCTGCTACGCGAAGAGGTGTATTTCCTTCACTGGTTTTCCTAGTCCGTCTATATTTTTATAAGTGTTGGGCCTAAGTCTTCTCAAACGTGTTTTTACCTATACTTAGTCTTATTTCACCCTCATATCACCCTAAACATTTCCCAATACTCACTAAGATACTTAGCCAAATATTTGCTCCTAAATTCAAGTCCCAAACTCAAGACCAATCTTAAGGATTTCATCAAGGATATTACTCAAGCTTCAGGTCTCCATTTCCAATCTCCTTCAAGGGTTCTCCAAAGTCAAGGTATGTGGTGTTGAACTATTGGGTCTTTCCTCCCATTGTTCCTAATGTCATGCCCCAAGTCCCGCTAGGGTGGACTGGCACCCATTGCCGATAAGGCCCGGGAGAACCAACCTGTACCTATGCTCTTTCCATATGTATTATAATGGATTTCTAAGTTTGACATTCCTTTAAGAAAATAAACAGTGATAACAAGCTAAAAGGAAAAGCATATGACTAGGCCGTTGGGGCCATGGTTTCTAAAGTACGAGGCATGACCACACTTTAATTTACATAGTCTACAAAGCCTCTAGATAAAGAAAATTAACTGATAAGGGTCGAGACAGGCCTCGCCTCGACTAACTATACAATACAAACATATAAACTCTAGACATGCAAAGCTCCGAAGTAACCTGGAGATTGGTGTCAGCGGCTGGATATCCTGTACTCCTACTGGGGAGATCTACTAGCACCTGTACCTGCAACATGAAATGCAGGTCCCCTGTAAGGGACATCAGTACGGTATAATTTACTAAATATGTAAGGCAGGAAATATTGTACATGAAGTAACAACTCAAATGAAACTATGCACTGGTGTAGGATAAGAGACCACATTTAGTTATACTTCGGAATCATGTACTTTATGTTCTTTATATCACTTTACCTTTATTGTATGATCTATGCACAGCTGTAATACAAATGACCAACTGATCATTGGTAAAACTATATCGGGATCGTCCCTGGATAGGTTATTCCTTAATACCCTCAGGCTACCACCCGTGATAGGATCATCCCTGGCTAGGTGATTCTTCCACCCCTCGGGCTACCACCTATCAAGAAATAATATATTAGGATCGTCACTGGCTAGGTTCTTCCTTAACCCCTCGGGCTACCACCGGTGATAGGATCGTCCCTGGCTAGGTGATTCTTCCACCCCTCGGGCTACCACCTATCAATGAACAATGTACTTATCTTTCAATTACCTTTGAGATGGTTCTTTTGGTGGTCACAATATTGGAGATGCAGGACTGTATATGTAATATGTGACATGTAGATAATCATACAAGACAATATGACAATGAAAAGAGTACGTTACATAAATAACGAAATGCGTATGAGATGAAATAACTCCTGGACTTTATTTGGCAAAAAGAACCTATCTAACTTGGTATCCATGTATGTATGAATATTTGAAAGTGACTATGTATGGGAGCATATGAACTTGTGCAAGAGTGTAGACACAGTGAATAGTTGTGTCGGAGTTGGTAAGTGCCTTTATGTGCCAAGGAAGACTCTAGATTTCATGCCAAGTAATACGAAATCAAGTAGGCTTACATACCTCGTTGCATGAACTTGTTACTGTCTCGAATAACCTTCCCTTCCTTCAAATACTTCTCTAAAACATAGTAGATGACAAAACTAGTTTTAGAAGCCAATAGATACACTTTGGAAGCCCAATCTCATAGAAAAACAACATACGAGCAGCAAGCGGACAATTATAAACCCCTAGCGTATTCTTTCAACCGTTTCACCTCTAATCGTATTTTCTAGTACATATTCACATGTACACATCATTTGCCGCTTGTTTTAGTTCTATAACAGTCTTGCAACAGCCCACAAAGTACAACACATAACAATTCTACGCAACCTAAAAATGGACAGCATAACTTTACCTTCCTTCGCTACATTTCCACGTCGACGATTCCAAACTTATTCCAACTCTAACCAAATTGTTCCAACAATATTTACACATGCAAACATACCTAAAACAGTCATAGTACAGCAGTCAAGAAGTCATGAAGGATATGGGCCAATGACCTTCCATCCGACAGTCCACAAGTTCCAATCAGTGTTACACTTAAAATAGCACAATAAAACGGGATGGTTAGATGAAACCAAAAATAGGGCAGCAACCTTAGGGTAACATTTATAACTCAAACTATGTTAAGAACATAAACTTCTCTTTATAATATAGCCCACAAACCATAGATAAGTCACTAAAACAAAAGGCAAGTATGCAACAACTTTCTCAATACATGCTGTCTCAAATTTCCAGCACAACATACTAGCATATACTTCTTGTTTTTCATAAGAAAATCACACTAAAAACATGTGTAAATTTACTTACCACTACCTTCAAGGTGTAAGGCTTCTTGAAGAACCCTAGAAGTTCCCTTGCAGCTGCTTGATAGGTCAAGAAAGTGCAGAGAGAAAATTGTGAAAAGCTAAAATTTTTCCAAGTCTAAGAGTGAATAAACTTTGCTGTTTGTAACCCCCTTTTAAAGGACCAATTTGGCCGAATTACTCTTGAATTTTTGACCACCTTAAACCACACATTAATAAGCTGATTATCCATCAGCTTGTCCATTACACTTGGGCCTAAATGGGTCACCAAGTTGATGGACTTGGGCTGCCTATTTTCCAACTTTCTCTTCACCTAGTTTTGGCCCAAATAGTTAAGCGTATTGTGATGTCTTTGGGCCCTTTTAATATCATACTTGGGCTTACCATATAGTCTATTTATGATACTAAAACATCGGCTAAGGTTTTACCTTTAACATGGATTTTATTCATAATTGGACTTGGACAATTCTGACGTTGGGCCTCATCTCTGTTTTGTTAGCAAATTTAAGCTAAGGAAGTAGGTGATTCACCTGCTAGCTTCCTAAGTCCTATAAGAACCTTAATTCTCTCACCTTTTTTAGGGTCATGACCTCCTCCATTCTAGACAAAGTATGTATGCACTCGTCCCTCTTAAACGTTAGACGCACATGTAACCCATTAACACGAGATTCAAGCACTTTTAAAAATTAGCGCTAATTTGACCAAACCATGTCATATTTCATTTGCGTATTACCAATATGGTAAGGTGTGGGGTGTTAAATCTAAATCCTCTTTTTACTAATATTTTATAATTTAAAGTTGATTTTACATGTGGGTCTTGTATATTGAGAAATCTGCTGCACAATGATTTTAGTTCATAAAAGTATGGTTGTTTTAACATGTTTTGAGCTCTAAATCTTGGATCTAATGTTAGATTTGATGAGCGATTTTGCTATAAATGTCTTGCAGGTGTTAGAAAGTGTTGATTGATGATTTTACAACAGATTTTCTTGCATGATTCCACCCCTAAATTGCATGGTCTTCTACCACCATTACACCCCCCAAGGT
>JAABOM020057790.1:0-14703 GCA_011800125.2 Solanum clarkiae
ATAACTTCAATCTTCTTTTTACTCTCTTTTTGCTCCTTTCTTCTCATTCCTTACAACTTTCTTTTTCTTTTTGATGTTTCAAAAGAAACATGTGGGCACTACTGCAACATATTAGTAGCATGCATTATAATAATCTTACATAATTTAATTTGTTTTTCCTGTATTTTTGTGCATGAAAGATCCCTATTATGGTTTGAATTGTAGCCGATAACATGTTTTATATTAAAAACTTTAAATCTCATGCATAAATGATATCTATTGGATGAACTGATAACGAAAAAAATTATTTACATTAATGATATATCATATAATATAGAATTTTGACTACTAAATATATTGAACTAAGTGATCAATACTATGTTGTAATAACATCGAGGTAAAAATGAAAACATTCTATTCATTCTATTACATGTTCTTTGATAGTGTAGAAATTTGTTAACGGAGAAATACCAAAGTTGTATGATTCTATAATTGAAGATTAAGTGAATTAAAATTGAATATACGAGGCTGTTAAGTTGAAATATATATATAGATATTAAGGACCACTTTGTTTCATCATTTTCTTGAATATAAACCCATTGAATTGTCCACATCAGGCTGGGACAAGATTTTGAAACTCATTATATGGCTCGAGCAATGTTGACCTATTTTGTAAAGTGTGATATAGGTCCATAGTTTATTCAATACGAAAGACCTTGGGTTGTGTGAGAGAAGTTGTGAATATACTCTTAGCCCATAATCGTGCATGCTTTGGTCCGAATATTAATTTGGAGTTTTTGTGTGTGTGGGGGTGGGGGGGAGGATGGGGGAAGGAAGAATGAGAATGTCCACACATCATATCAGAAATACTCCTTAGCAATAGTTCTCTCTTGAAGCTATATCTTTTGCAGTGTGAATTAGGTCTAAGGTCTACTTAATTTCCTCCCCTCCTTCCCCTCTGCGCTCTAGATCATGATTGTGCACACTTCAATTTAGACATTATCTGAATGTGGAGGTTTTTTATTTCTTTGGGGATGGTGGGGGGAGAGGGAGAAGGAAGCGATGAAAATGTCAAACATCAAACTAGTACGAAATTTGGAGACGACTACTTATATAACTTGAACAAATCTTCCTCTCTTATTCTATCTTTGGGGCGGGGGGGGGGGGCGGGCACTGATGAAAATGTCACACATCAAATTGATACAAAATTTCAAGACGATTCCTTATATAACTTAAACAATTTACATCTCTTAAGCTACCTTTGGAGATAGACTTGGACCGACCAAGATACGTTTAACATTGCCCCCTCGAATTATGCAAACAAAACTTCTTATATGACTTGAACAATCTTCGCTCCTTCAAGTTAACTTTTGAAATATGAGTTAAACCTAAATCCGCAAATAATTCCCATGTACATGTCCTCTCTTACATGTCCTTAGATCAAATACACTCTAGTAAAAAAGCTATAAAGAGGAAGAAATTATTGTGTAGTGTACAAGTTAGCAAGAATTGCAGAACTGCAAAAACAAAAAGTCCTTTAAAGCACTGACGGAATTCATGTGATGCCTTAAAACATGTATAGCCAACTCAGATTGAAAGACCTATGACAAGACAATATGTTCCATCACAAATAATTCCTACATATTTATATTCTTTCGACCTATGTTTACGTCAAATCGATAAATATATATTACATGCACATAAAAATGTTTAACCACTATAAAATTATTTAGAGAGAAGTATTAAAAACACTGTTAAATTTAACAAAAGTTACTAGTTTCATCTCCGAACTATGATTATTTACAGTCCTGAAAATACTCTTCTACTTGACTAACTAAACTAAAATATGCCTCTGATCTACCACAAATGCTAAAAACATCCCTTAACTTGTCAAGAATTTAAGGGCATATTTCACTCATGTTGCAAGATTAGGAATGTACTTATATTCAGTTAGTCAAATAGATGAGTGTTTTTGACATTATCAATAGTTCGATGATGAAATTAATACTTCATGCCAACTTAGAGGTGTTTTTAATATTTTCTCAATTATTTGTTTACTTTTTATAACAAATAGTATATCTAGCTTACTTTCGAGATTAGAAATCTCATGTTGAAGATTTCCTATTGATATTCTTTATTCAAATACCCTTTTAGTGAGCCGCTGAACGGGATAAATAAGGATATCTCATGAATTCAAACATTTCATGATGTTATTAATAACAATTTCAGTATTTCAATTAAATGGTGGGATAAAATAATCTTGAAATTAGCTCAAACCCAAGATAGAATAAGGTTACCCTAATCTCGAGATTCTCATTATTCATATGTACCAAATATTAAGGGCAAAAGATTAGTCGGTAGGAGTATGGAGGTGTTACGATTAGTAGATATAAATGCATCGCCTTGATATCTATAGTAGTGATTGTAATATTAATTAATCATGTTGTTTTCTGTTTTTTGATTTTCATTATATGTTGTCTTGTGATTTAATTATAGTATTATATTATTATAGTATTTTTTTACAAATATACGTTTCTTTTTTACTTTTGTTACTTTCTTTTGGATGATTTTATTTGTAGTCGAATGTTGCAACTATCCATTACAAAACAAAAAATTCCGTTCTTACAAGAAGTTAAAATCCGTATACAATTTATCTTTTTCAGATCTTACTTTTTGAAACTATATTAAATATGTCGTAATTCACCCCACTCCCACCTCCCCCTCCCCTGGCCACATAAATTTGTACCCTAGTAGGGTGTACAGTCTCACAAATCACAATTTTTTCAGTATTTCTGTATTGTTGTCAGCTGGAAGGAAACCAATTATACAAGGCATATATTTCTGGATTTGGAATTGCTCGAGCACAGAAAAAATCACATCAATTCTTTTTTTCTTGTTATAAGTCACTATTTACTTGATTCATTGTCTATATTATTAAAAATAATTATTTTAAATTTTTTACTAAATTATAAATTTAAAATAAAATTAGTTATATATTGTTTTCCATTTTATTCTTACAATTTTTTTTTAAAAAATGTAATACATAAAGTTTTTTTAATGAAGGAAAATTTTGGAGTAAGTGGTAAAGTTGCTGTCATGTGATCAACAAGTCTCAAGTTCAGGCTTTGGAAACAGTCTCTAGCAGAAATACAAGGTAAGGTTACGTACAATAGACCCTTGTTGTCGGATCCTTCCCCAAACCCTGCGCATAGTGGGAGCTTTAGTGCACCGAGAGCTTGTCCTTTTAAAAAAAAAAAAAAAATTTAATGGATTATATAATTTCTTTAAAAATGTGTTAAAAACAGAGACTATTTTTTTTGGTAATAATGTTAGGTCTCTATCGTTCGTACGTACGTGACCCTTCACCTCAATAATTATTATTATTCTCTTTTTTTTTTTTGGCCCTTTTTCTTGCTTTATTTACTCTTTTTAATTTACAAGAAGGTCAAGAAAAAAACCCTTTAACCAAATACATCATTTGGTCTTTTTGCATGTAATATGAATGTCAATAAATAATACACACAAAATAATTAATTTTAAGAAGAGACAATATATTCATGTATCACGTATAGACCCTCGACTCGAAGATATGAAATGGAAGCAATAATAATACTAATAATCAAACAACAACTAAGTGACTATTCTAGTAATGAACTACATTAAATGTGAAACATGAGTTGTTGGGGGGCATGTGATGGATGGTAACAATGACTTCATTGAAGTAGGTTTTGGTCCCACTTTATACATGATGTTAGTAAATTGAGTGCTAAAAATAGGATGAGTGTGAGAATTGCTTTTGCCCCTATTAGCCATCCACACTCTTTTATTTGACATTTAACACCATGTCCACAAAAAGAACATCCTAGTTTGAATGTCAAATCTTCTTTTGCGTTATTTACTTTATTGTTTGATGTAAATTTGAATTTTAGATGTTTAAAATATTTGAATTGAATCTTATATACTTGAAAAGGGAAAAAGGGTCTAAAATACCCTCCAACTTTCATTCATCATACTATCCAGTTATTTATAGAACCTCCGTTAGGGGTGTGGCATTAAACCTAACTCGCTCAACTCGCCCA
Organism: Solanum clarkiae; assembly: GCA_011800125.2. Classification (NCBI taxonomy): domain Eukaryota; kingdom Viridiplantae; phylum Streptophyta; class Magnoliopsida; order Solanales; family Solanaceae; genus Solanum; species Solanum clarkiae. The sequence continues at coordinate 4,059 of JAABOM020057790.1, forward strand.
ACACGTTAAAGTTGGGACGGATTAGTTCAATTCATCTCAACTCAACCCATTTCAACTCATTTAAAATTGGGTTGATATTCAACTCGAATTGACTCGAGAGAGATCTTGTCAAAATATTTTTTAAAAAAAAAATTGATACGTTTTCTATAGCTAAAAGAAAGAAAAATATAATTTAATCAAGTACTAAAATATTGAAAAAGAACAAATAAAGAAAGTGAGACTCAGTAAAAGTTGAGTCAGATGAGATTTTGACTTGCTCTATAACATATTACTCAACTCGTTTTGACCCAACCTATTTTGAACCAACCATATTTGGATTGGACAAAGTCTTGACCCATTATAATCCAATTAAATTTGACCAAACCCGCCCAATTGCCACCATTAACCTCCATCACAAAACTTACTCTTCTAGTTAGATGGAATACCCCAAATCAGATGAAATTACCTGAAAATTGGATAGAGAAAAGACATGCTAACTCACACCCCAACTAACTAAAGTAAACTTGAGACCTCATGATTATCAACTCACTTCATCGACCTGAGTCACATGCTCAACTACGGGTAACAAATGAAAATATACAAGCTCAACTACGGGTAACAAATGAAAATATACAAATACAATGGTGATAAACTGCAGACAGCACAAGGATGACAGGGGCAAAACAAGCTTTAACATAGTACAAAAAAAGGTGTAGCTGCTATATAAGTGAAGTGCCTCACATTCTTAAGCTCGTTAAACCGATAACTATGGTTTCATCAATCAATGTAATACAATACAACAGACTAGAGACAGAAGCAAGTTATACCATGAAATCCAAATTCACTACCGTTTATTCTTAACATTATTTTTCTTCAGAATCTGCAACAGTGATCAGATGGAACGTTAAGTAAGTCCACCTTTCTGTATGATGAATCACGCCCTCTCAGATAAGCGCAATCTAAGAGCAACAACAGACTCACACAGAATGTAAGTTGCGTGCATGTAATGCCTCCTGCAGGCAATTCACTGCGCCAGCGTAATTTAGAAATCCCATAAACCAAAATTCGTGGTTATCGACTGATATGGTCTGGACATATTTTTCAGATGGATTAGTCCTGCTTGATGAAGAATTAATTGCCTTGAGCTGATGTAATGGGATAACTACCTGTAGATATCATGGTAAAAAAGAGCTAAATGTGAGTAGAAATCACGATTCCTCAAATGAGTAAAATAAACTACAAGAACAATGATAAATGAAACCTTACAGAACTATTTACAGATGAATATGCTTGATGAATGCTCAATAATAACATAGATTATATTTCCGCCAAAGATCAAAACTGGTGCAGCAAGGAAACAACCAAGGTAATAATTGATCGTAATACTTGATATCAAATGAACCAAATAGAAGATAAAATGGATACAAATGACACTTCAAGTGAAGGAGAGAAAGTCCATCAAATATTAAAGGAAATATGCAAAAGAGAAAAATAGATGTGCGAGCACTTATGAATTCACTCTCTGATACACAAATCATGAGTGAAGATATTGCTTTCCACTATAATAAAAATGGTGAATTTTTCACATCTCAAGCACTGCATTTGTGGCTTCCTAAAAAAAGTTTTGGCGTCTCCATACTGCCTACGTATTCAAATTTACCATTGTGATCTAACACCATATAGTGCAATAGCTGACTTGGGCACTCTGTACTATCTAGATTCTCTAAAGTGTTGAAATTACAATCTTTTCCAAAAAAGAACCGCGGTGAAGAAAGTAAACATTTGCTGCACAAGCATTTATCCAGGTCACTGGGACAAATTTGAGGACATTTCCAGTTTTTACTGAACTCAAGGAAGGGGAAGTTATCCTGATGCACAGTGAGGTCAGTCATGTCAAAATAACATGGAACTAGGTAGCATGGTGGCACAACTATCACAACCACCCAATTCTACAGTCTGTTAATGGATAATAACAAGACAGACCCTCCATTCATGCATACTCAATTATTTGAGCTTGAAGAGATCTCTTATAAGAGATAAATGAAAAATAATTGAAGATGCTACTTCCGAGGAGGATACAATAATGCCTATAACTCTGCTCACTGAATGCCAAATGAGAACAATGTAAATACCAAATCTGTTTCAAGGTTATCATATGTAAGTTTTAAGAATGTGCATTACTTAAAGTTCATTTTAGGCTCATGTTCAGACCCGTGACTCTGATATTATTAGGATTACCCAGGGAAAGTTCTCTCTTGAAAATGTTAAATATGTCCAGATAAATTGTCACATTATATGATACGAAATCAGGTTTTTCTTTCTAAGAAGCAAACAATAAAATGGCACACAGAATGGAGATGTGAATTCACTGTACATAATGTGTTCTTATTATTAGAGAAAAGGAAGTATTGAGAGCAAATGGGACCAAATGCTCTTGAACAATTCTGAGAACCATAATGTCATCCCAAAGCTGCTTACTGTAAGCCCAGCATTTCCAATTACCGCCATTTGGCAGTCCTTTTGCTGTTTTGGCTCTTCATAAACTTGGCCAACAAAAGGAGTGTGTGTTATCCACATGATAAAATAAAGGCAGTTTGGTGAATTACCTCGTCCAAATTATCTACAGAAAACCAGCATGTGATCCCTTTATGCTTTCATTGCCTCATCAATACTGCATCCTCTCCAACTCCTAACCGAACCTCCCTCCCCACCCATACCCCCACCCCCCCTTCCGTCTTTCCACCTTCCATACAACCTCTATTGGACCCACTTTCATCTTCCTAAACACTCTTTTCCCTTCCAAAACCTAGTGAGACACTCACATGCAATAACAGTTATTTCCCCTTTCCAAGTAAGCGACACAGGATCCAAGACCCGATACCTATATGCTGGTGGGAGGTAGTAGATACCTAGTGGAATAGTCAAAGCATGCACACGCTACCTGAACACCACCGTCATAAATAAATTAAAAAAGCAAGTGAGACACAACCAATAAAAATGGGTAAGAATGAATCCATTCATCCTATCTGGTGGTCCTGTGTCTTCTGAATTGGCAAGAAATCACTAATTGAACGTAAGCTTCCCATTTTCCAATTAATTTTCAACCAATTAGTTCAAGAGAGTAGATGATGATAATTATTGTGCACAATAGGAAAATAAGCTGCACTCTTGATTATTTGGACCAGTGAATAAGATGATTCATGAGCCTATGACAACAATAATTTCAAGACCCAAATTCTGTAGTACAATAGATTGGAAAGTGAGGCTGGGAGATTAAACTGGAGTATAAGTCGCAGCACAGGAAAAGTATGGTGAGTGACTTTTTTCTGATCCAAGCTGCAAAAACTATTGAACCTACAGCTATACTTGACTCCATTTACAGATAATCTCTGTGTACATATGAGGGTATGCTTCAACTATATTCAGAATTACCTGAAAGTCCACGTTTCTTTGATCATATATTATCCATATGACATAAATTCTCAGATCATTATATTTTTTAAAAAAAACATAAAAAGCACATACTTTTGTGTGACATGAACTACAACAAGAAGAGATAGGCTAAGTAAAATAATTCATGCTTGCTCATCCTGTCATCCAGGAAGGAATGACCCGCAAAATTAGCATCCACATTTTCCAATGGGTTTAGGAAACTACACCAAGTTGGTAATACGTGGTGTTCTCCAATCAAACAATCACCTCTCACGTTCAGCAGTAACTATTGATAAGGCTGTATATGTGATAGTCATTATGTGCTACTAATCGCTCACAAATAACTAATAGAAGCTATAACTAACAGACAGAACACTTGTGGTGCTTCAAAGTACAGAAAGACAAAGTCAACATACCTTATAATAGCTCCACTCAGTCTTATCTTCGGCCTTATAGGACAGAGGGTTATCACTACAAAACGCAAGCTTAGCTGTGGAGACATATAATACTCCCATAACCGGACCAGCTGATGTGGATAGGTAACATGCAAATGAATTCTGAAGTTGCTCCTCAGGAATAGTCTCAAATGTTTGCCGAAATATCTTATCATAGCCACCTTCTGCCAGAACCTTCGTTCCCTGAGCAATTCTTCCCAAGGCGGCATCAGCAACACTAGGGGCCGTTTTCACTATAGCAGCCAATGAAAGGAACAAAAGTTATTGCATGAACAGACTATATTCTTTTAGGTTAGGGATGAGTGGTAGGGAGTAAGGTAATTTCATTTAATTGTACATGGTTTTCCTAGCAACTATACACAAAGCTTGCAAAACAGGAGACACAGTAGAATTTTGACATATATAGGCCCTCCACATCCAGGCTGCAGCCTTCACCCTCTCATCCCCACGAAGGATATAAAAAGGTTAAGCTACTACAATCCTATATAGGACTCGCGGGTGCACCTCGAGTAATTCCATAGGATACCTATTGTCTTCTACCAACAAGATGTATCAGGTAAACTCTATCCATCAAGGATTAAACAAATTGGAAGAAATCACCTAGTATTTTTTTTACCTCCGCAAGGATTTGGACTTGAGACCACATGTTCTCCTTCCATCTCATTGGTTACAAGGCCACATGCTTGGATCTTTTTAGATTTTAGATTATCTTTAATCTTTCTTTAGACTTCATGCTTGTTATTATCTAAGATTAGATTCTATCACTTGTGGGATTCCACTGGTATGTTGTTGTAATTGAGAAACTTATACAAAAACCAGAAAAATAAAATAAACTTCATCATAAATATTTTCAAAATAAAGGACAAGGTTTAAACTATATCAGAGGATTTGTATGCAAATTAGAGCTTTGACACCAATAATGAGTTTTATATACAGAAACAATAGATAGTCAGTAAAAGCAAGTTTTGGGTGCTTAAAAGACTGACAAATGCATCATATGCAACCCACAAGTTCTTTTTCCATCCAAAAGTTACTACCATCAGATTGGTCTCCCTTGTTTAAGACAAAAATGTTAAGAGGATTGTGTGCACAATTCAGAAAGTGCAGAAAACTATAAAAACTAGGTGTAAAACGTTACAATTATCTGTTATTTTTCTATTGATTTTTATATTTATTCCCCAGTTAAGTTTCGTTGTTTCATGAGTCTAACTTGTTCCAACATTCACAATTTGCTGACTGTGAACTTATTTTTCACATACTTGTGCTAGTAACATTTTACGAATTAATTCTTCTCATTTTTTTTAAAGATAAAAATAAATAGCTGAAACAAGCCCATAAACAAGTCGTATACCAATAAAATAGAAAGCCTATAAAAAGGGATAATTTTCTATGAATGACACTCAATCTTCAATACATCAAGGAATCTCATGGTTGCACCATAAAGAAATAAGGGATAAAGGTTACTCCTCAACTGCACACAGTTCATTTATATATCCTCCAAAGCTATCCTATTTCCTTCTCCAAACATCCACATGAATGCAACTTCAAGAGGAGAAACATCCATGTCTTGTGCCTTCACCTTCATCTTTACCGTTCCATCTGAACCTGGAATCACCTACTCAATAGCAAACCACCTCAGTATTTCCCTCATTGCTACCTTAAAGGTAGGAGAAGATGTCCTACATCTTCACCAGAGGGCTTGCACATGAAACACCAACTCACATAAGTGACTTCCCTCTCTCCCAGCTTCTCAAATGTCAATATCACCTCTCTTGTTGCTAACCAAGTGAAACCACACTTTCCTTGGTACACCTTAAGAAACCAAATTGAGCTAGGTGGAAAGAAAATCTTTTTTTAAACCAGTTGGTTTTCATAAAATACGACTTTACTATTAAAAAAATATCCCATTGTTCCAAAACCCACTTCCATTCATCATTGGTATCCTAAGGTAAGCTTTGTTTCCGAAGCAAGACAATCAAGTTTTGGAACTCTGTCAACCCCCAATCTTGTAGATTTCTTAAGAACCCACCCAGAAAAATTCTCCTCTCAGATACATTCCCAAATTATGGTCCCTGCACCAACTATTTCCCAAAAACTTACCCTCCTCTTATCCCCTACTCTAAAAGATAAGTTGCTACTAAAATCTTCCTATCCTTTGACAGTGTTCCTCCACAATCACATCCATAGACCCGCCACCACCCACTCCCTCCCCCTTTTTTTAAAAAAAAGGATAGTATAGGGGCCCGTGCACACCTCAACTATTTTACCAGGTAGCTCTTATTCTTCTCTCTATTATTATTTTCTTCTCTCCTTATCCACTATGGTGCTGCATCGCATAATCAGAACTTTGAATTTCACATTTAAACAAGTCATAGTAATACTATTTTATTTCGTGAGAAGACAAAAACATTTACAACAATACATCCAATGTAACCCCATAAGTGGTATCTGAGAGGATAGGATGTAGGTAGATCTTACCTTTACCTTTTGGGTAGGGAGGTTCTTCCAATAGATTCTCAGTTCAAAGGAAGATAACCCAAAAGCTCTCATCCATAAGTCCAACCTTCTTTTCCACTTTTGCTTCTTCGATGACTCGAACCTTAACTTCACCACACACTAATAGAACGTTTTTTTATTCCCTTTATTTTTTGGGGTAGTTCACTTACACATGCATATCATTGCTCCATTGTATTCTTAATTGGTGTTATTTTTACCATAATGCACTCATGGCTATCTTAATTTTCTAAGAACCAACGTTTCAATAAAAATAACTAGAGATCCACTTACACATGCATATCATTGCTCCATTGTATTCTTAATTGGTGTTATTTTTACCATAATGCACTCATGGCTATCTTAATTTTCTAAGAACCAACGTTTCAATAAAAATAACTAGAGATCCACTCTAGTAACTGAATTTAGAGAAAGCAACATTTTCTGATTATCTGTCCATTCAAGGATAGCCAAAAAAAGAGAATCGCAGATGATCCCATTTCACGAAAAAGAGAAGCACACATAACATTCAAGGAACAGTGTTAGAAAGTCATAGGAACTAGACTTTGGAATTCTCAACTATTAACACAGAATATATTAGTCCAGTAAAACATAAGTGCACTTCACAAAATGTGAGTTTAAATCTATGAATAAACATAAAACCTTAACTTTCTTTGAGGGCCCATACTTAAGTGGACTGCTAGCTTTCAACAAGTTACAATCTTTTTGGATAAGAAAGATTGCTCAGGTGGTAAGCACCCTCCTCCTCCCCTTGAGGTTTTGGAAGCAAAGTGGGGGAGGTCCTAGGGAGGGGTAAACAAAAAGTTACAATCTTTTTAAACTTGAGGGAACTATATGCGTCATTTAATTTCAGAACAATATAATTTCAAGTTCATTTTATCATTCTTCAAAACGTGGGGATTCTCTATTCCAACAGTATGGCCACAAATTTTGAAACTTGTGTTTCACTCTGCTTGTTAAATGTGAAAAGTGGAAGAACACAGTAAAATAGAAAATTTGAAATGCTTTTTCAGTCCGGTGTTACTTAAAAATTCACATCAGTTATATTTCGTGCAGCTAGTACAAGTTTTCTCTTACTAAATGCCCAAACAAACAAGGCCAATGTCATCTCTTAGTTCTTCTAAAATTCATCCAAACAAGGAGAGAGAATAAATAAGCATGGAGGACCATAATTCATTACAGTCAACACCTTTTTTCAAACTATCACATACACAGAACTCAGAGATCCCCATAAAATGAAAGAGAGAAGACTTACAGTGTTGCCATGTGTTGCCAGCAAGATCCTCAGCTTTCTTAGTTGCTTCACCGATCTTCTTCCCCCATCTACCAAGCACACCTTTGACGCTCTCCATTGTGTCTGTTAAGCAAGATATAGCATTGCATTACTTCCTTTCCATCATTTTTTTTCTTTTGCAACTGTCTTTTCCATCATTCCCCCCCCCCCCCCCCCCCCTAAAATTATGTTCTTTTACAGAACATTCTATCTTTTAAAAGCTCTCAAATTAAACTTGTTCATCCAAATGAACATACTACACTTCACATCAACCATCCACTTCAAAGAAACAGTTTGCTCCGGATCAAAGTGTTCCAATTAACATTTCTAGAGTTAAAAAAATTGCTCAATTTTTTCAAAATTTCAGAGTGGCCAAGTCGAATCCTAATTACATTTGCTAACCCTAAAAAACAATTCTAGATCGTTTCACACCCAGGGATGCTTAAACCTCTGCCCTATCTGTTCCTGTTCTGTGCAAAAGCCCTACGGAATGGCTAAGGATTTCACAGATAGAAATAAAGCATATTTTAAGATAATAGAGAAATATACTGACCTTTCACATTGAAGGAAGACGAATTGTTTTCAGGAGCACGAGAATAAGCCACATAAGGATTCGATCCACGGTCATCAGACGGCATAGATCTCGGCGACGGCGATTCCTCTACCAATTCCTCACTCCAGCTCACCGATTTCCTCGACTTAACCGAACCATTCTCCGATTTGCTACTCTCATTAATAACATGAGCTTTTTCCTTCTTTTGAAGTTCCTCTCCATCGGATCTCGGATCCGGTTTCATAACTCGATCCGAATCCTGACCCGAACTCTTCTTCTCCGCCTCTATCTCTACTGCTTTCTTCACCGCGTTCTCTTCTACAGCGTATGACTGCTCCATAAGAAAAAGCGAACCGGTTCCCTCCGTTCCTCGCCGCCAACTTCTCAACGTTGAGTTATCTCAGCCGTGATGGCGGAGGAGCGTGGATTACCTCGGGACAGTAACGACTTTTGATGTTGAAATGTGTGATCTTTCAGATAATCATTGGAGGTTTTATTACGTCGACGGGATTACCGGCTATGATGGTGACGTCCGTACGATGGAGCAGTGAAAAGGTGACCGGCTTATTAAAGCGGGAAGGCGCATTACGACGATTTCGTGTTCACACGTTAGAGTTCGCAGGGAGAAAAAGTGAAAAGCTGGGACCCACTGCAGGCCTGAATTATCACTTTTCCTTTTATTTTTTCGGCAACAAATTACTTATTATTGAATTAAATAAAAATAAAAAGAAAATATGTGCGAAAGATTAAATACATAATTAATTTGTGCGAAAATAGACGGTCAAAAAAAGTATATCTGAGTTATTTGTAATAATGTGAATATAACAAATCATTTTTCCTAATATAAATTTCATCAACTTAGCATATATTGTGGCTCCTAACAAAATTTGATTGATGACTGCAGATAGCTATTGTTTAAAGCAGAAGAATTATCAATCAAATATAAATATCAAGAAGTTAATAGAGTTGCGAACTAGTTAGGCAACAATGGATGTGAGCTACATACTTTTGAAAGCTTAACGCTATACTCTAATCTGTCAGCAATTTGTATTTATGCTTTTGAAAGAGACGGGATAGGCACTATATCGTTTAAGCTTGTCTCCATATGTAACGACTTTTGATTATACTGAATAAAAATCCTTATTATTAAGAAAAAAAACTTAGCACATATTTAGTTTTGTTAATAGTATTTTTTAAAAAATATAATTGGTGAACTTTATTGTTAATCTTTACGATATTTGATTAAATATATTTAATTCTTAACTATGTGAAATATATTGTACGTTATATTAATGTGTAATGGATGAAATGAAGGTTCGCATCCGATTAAAAAATTTAAACGGACAAAAAGGAAGAATCAGGATCAACTTGTTGGTTAAGTATACCAAACTTGTCAATGGTTCTTATCTTCTGATATAGCCTACAAATTGAATTCTTTTCTTAATCCTCAAAAATTTCAAAGATGTACTCTTATGACAATATATACGAAGGGACTAAGGTGGCCTGAATCGGAGTCATAATTAAACATGATATTTATTTGATAGGCCTAGTTAAAATAAAAAATATTGTGCCCTTTGCTATCATTTATAGCTTTCAGCATGACAGTAAGCCATCCTAATACGTTTCAATAATAATAATCATGTGATACAACTCTACGATTGATTTTTTTCCTTCATAATCCTAGTTACAAATGTGCCTTTACTCAATTTATGTCCTTAATAAATAGATTTTCAAAGATATAATATAGTTTTTAACTGATGTTTGTGATCTAATTTGTTTAATATATGTATAGTAATACGTTGATCTTTGATCGTCCGAGAAACAGGCTAGACAAATACACTTAATAAATGTAGACGCTGCATGACATAATAAATTAGTTATAGCTTGCGGCAAATATTTATCTGTAATTGCAGTTTGAGTTCTGTATAATTCGCGCAATTTATATAATCTTTGTTCATGAATATACAAACACTGTGCACGAATTATATAGCGAAATATACAAACGCTATACAAAAATTGCTAGTTGTATAACAAATTATACAAATGTATACAAATATTGCGTGAATTATACAAACTCTGCTATAACTATAATTACGAAATGTAATTATTCAAACTATAACTACAAAATATAATTAAGATACGTTTGAGTGGCCATATGCAAAAATTTCTCAAATACTCAAAACATGACTATTTTATAGCAAAAGCCCACCCCACATTCAGTAGGACATCTTTCTAGTGGTGAACACTTTTAAAAAATAGCCAATTTTGACTATTTATAACTAGACTAGATAAAAGGAAAAGAGGAAAACAAGGGAATTAAGATTTAAAAAAAAAGAGAGTAAAGTAGAGATAGTATATTAGGAGTCGTTTAGTATAAGGTATAAGATATAATAATTGTTGACACCCAATTTTTACCCTCCATGATGTCAAATTATTCAC
>JAABOM020057791.1:0-14702 GCA_011800125.2 Solanum clarkiae
GTTGCATTACATCCTACATACTTAGTACATTCAAATGTACTAACGCATACTCTTGCCTACATGATATCACCATGTAGGAACTGGAGCCCAAGTTGATCCTCCTCCACGTGGCTAGTTCGGTGATACTCAAGCTAGTTGGTAAGTCCTCTATTTCGGGGACCTTAGTCTATGTTCTCTTGTTATGTATTGAGACATTCTTCGTTATGTTCTATTTGACTATGAGGGTGAGCCCGGTTGCTTTGTCTTGTCCCCCGCTCTTATCTATGTATTAGAGGTGTTTGTTGGACGTATTATGTATCTATGATATGAGCTTTGACTCTTGTCTCTTGATTATGATGTTATGCAAGCTCTCTCCTTACCCCTTTGCCCCCTATTCTTATTGTTTTATGTCTCTTATATGCTTCCGTGACCAATGATGTGTAATGACAAGTTAAGAGGCTTGTTTGGGGTTCCTTCGGGTTCCCCATTCGCTGTGTCACATCTAGGCCCTAGGCTTGGGTCGTGACATAAATTCTTGAATGTCTTCTGCCAACGTACTGATTGAACGAGTGTGATGAGACTAGGTGGTTCGCTTGGGGACTACCAATAGTCTCCGAGTGCTAGTTACGCCTAGGGTACCCTCCCGGGGCGTGACAGATTCCTTTTTAATCTAGAACCGTCAAAATTAGAATAGTCCAATGGCTCTTGGACCATAAGATGGGACACTAGGCACCTTTTAGGAACAGTAGTATTTTTATTTTATTTTTAGTGCTCTTGTAGGTAATAATAAATAAATAAACCTAGGAGGGGGGTAGGGGTATATAGGCCCCTTGGAGATGATGACCTACACTCGAGCTTAAATACGACGGAACCTTGGTTTTTGTCCTTAGGCTTAAAATAAGCCATGTGAAGCTAAATTGATAAAATTTAATTTTGTCTTCCGAAATAAAAGCCGAGTAAACTGATTCGAGTAAATATTAATTCGCTTACTCTAGTATTTTCTCTTTGTGTATTTTTAATTGCTTGGGGTAGTTAGATTTATTTTCTGTCATTATTTACTCGCTTACTTTTTCTCTTAATTATTCAATTCCTCACTTAGAATTAATTAGGATAATTTTTCTAAAATAAGGGACCTCTATTTGTTAAAACCCCACATAAACGCGAGATACGACCGAGACCCGCATTCGAAGGGTGCCCAACACCTTCCCTTCAAGGTAACTTGAACTCTAACCCGTTCTCTGGTGACTTGACCCGTATATTAGTTGTAGGTTTAGAATGGTGTCGTAATGCACCTTAAATCATAAGGTGGCGACTCTTCAAATTACTCTCAATTTTTTCAAATCCCAAAAGAGTCGTTGCCATGATGTCGCCCAAGTTCCCATCTTTTCGCGAGAAAAAATGTGGTGCGGCACCAGGTACTTAGAAATTGGGAATACCGCTATATTTCAATTAGAAATTCGTTTTGCTTCCTCTTAGATAAAAATTTATCAACAATATGACTTCTTATATAATTTAGTTTGTTGAGTTTTGAGTTTAGATTTTACAATTGTATATTTTATTGATGTATATATATGCTTTCATTTATTTGAGTTTTTGATTGCACACAACACATTAAGTTCTAATATATTTTCCTAAAGACAATGCTAATTTCCGTGTATCCGTGACAATTTTATTCCCTCTTTCTGAGTTTAAGGTAAGTTTTTAATTTGCATAATGACTTAATTTTTTGCCTTCTTGATATGTCTGTGTTCTTACACATATGTTGGATTCACTAAAAAATAATGTTTTATGTTTGTTGCCAAGTTTCTGTTCATAAATGAATTTCAAATACAAACTCCTTATTGAAAGCAGTTAGAAGCAGAAAAGTCATCGTCAACATGCCTCCTTCAGACATAATATTTAGGTCTTTCTATTCTGTTGTTGCTTCTTTAGATAAGAACGCCATCAACAATTGTATTTTCATCAGATTTGTTTAGCTTTGCTCTCTATTTTATCCTATATATATCTCCTTTTAGGTTTACCTTTGTGTTCTGGTTTGTGTTTGGTTTACTTTTTGGGTGTGATGATTTGATTTGAATTTGGGGGTTTTGGGTTCTTACTCAACTGCTAGGTTATCATGTTAGCCTCGACCTTCGACCTGACTAAATGGCTTAATAATACAACTTAAATTGGACTTCGACCACTGTATTCTAATTTTGGTTGAATGGAACGCAACATCATCAAGTTGTGTAGGACTGAAATTGCTTCAAAAATTGTTTTGAAATTCATTTTCCTATGTTTCAACGACTAGGAAGGCTACAAGCTATCATCAATTTACGACATCCTGTATTTATCGTCTCATGTTGTGCTTTCTTTTCTCTTTTTGCTACCAAAATTTAACATGCATCCAAACAGCGTTTGCTTGTCTGTGGAAATTCTTCAATCATATAGTATATCATGATATATCTTCGAGGTTATACTCCATTCCCGGTGGAAGACATCTTTTTTTCCTCCTTTTCTTACCAAACATTACATTGCAGTGGGTTCCCGCCTATAAATCTTTGAATTTAGCATGGTCACCACTTTAGCTTCTAGCACATCAGTAGCTATAAATATTAAAACTAAGGATAATCAGCATGTCATGTGTGACCGCTATATACTACTTAATTATAGGTTCTCTCACTCCTAATTGTTTAGATAAGATATCTTCTAAATGGATTTTTTAAATTCTGGATATAGGTATTTAATTCTTCTGTGTTTTATTGAAGGCAGGTGCTGGTGGGATGAGGCTAGAATTTGGGCTGGTATCAATGCACGTTGTACCGATAGAAATCTGCATTAATTAAATTTGTTTCACTCCTTGGATCCTAAACCAAACTTTCCAACAAGTCCCAAAAAATCAACTAAACCTACTAGAAGTCTCAAAATTAAGAAATGGGTGTTAATACTCAAAATGGGGGATTGGGTTGTTCCGTACATTTTCTCTCATCAAAAGATTTAGTTTTCCCCGTTTTCTAGTTAGTTTTTTTTTTACAATAACATTTTATATTAGGTACTTGTTGTGATGCTTATTTCTGGAAGTGTGTTGACTTTCATTAATTATGTGATCATTTAATAGACGAACGATGCTTCAAAGTGAGTATTTTACTTCCATTAAGCTTTTTATGTTTACTTTGGATATAGAATATGTGCTTGAGTATATATTTATGACGTAAAGATAATAATAATTATTGATTAGAGAAGGCTTAAGCTAAAGATGTATCTTGCATTTTTTAGTTCATATGATACAGATTCATTGTTTTGACTATCAGCTGGAGAGGAGATCGATAGAAGCTTCTCTAGATTCTGTGGAAAGCTACATGTAGGAGGAAGGCGTCAATTTAAACTAACAAAAATTCTAACTAATACAACACTTGGACGGACGACTCTCAAGTTGATGGAGGTGAAAACTATAGGTATCTCAAGCAAAGTAAGCATTTGTCCTATAACCGCACTGAAATTATATGTAATACCATTAGTATCGAGTTTAAGTCTAATTGAAGGGAAAAAGGAAGAGGGACTATGAACGTCAAAGCTCAACAAGTTTGTACTTTGAGCAAAATCCATGAACCGGATATCATGAATTCTACATAACCTGACTGGAAATACACAAGGCAAGCTCTGAGATGACAAGGCAAGTGGTAGTTACTAAATGCTACCACTCTTTGCTCATCACATCTTCACCCACTTTTCTTCCATTCATCAAGTCATTGTCCTATTTTTAAGACAAGTCCAGCCATCACAACAGTTGCTACGGCTATTTCTTTCCCCATTTCCATGGGGATTTGTTATTTTGAATTTTTCACTATATTTATGTTATTTTTCATTTCATTTTCATCGGACAATGAATTTGTGAACTCCTCTATGAATGTAAGTTTATAGTATGGGCTAAGCAAATGCAAAATCAAACATGAATGTCATCTTGTAACTGCTAAGTTTAACGCTTACAACATTTATTAACTGCCAAGTACACTAATTGACGATGCTCCTCTCCTTGATCTCAAATTCTGTCGGGGAGCATCGTCAATTGAACAGTAGAAAAATTCTAATAACATATTTTCTCGTGTTATGCACGCATGACATTTCTAGAATATATATATATATATATAGTCACTTGAAATACAAAGTATCTATGTAAAAAGAAAAAGAAGAAAGAAAAGATAACGTGCACTTGAATGCTTGGAAACTTGAACTCAAACTTTGTGGAAAAAGTTAACAAATTATTGATATTAAGAGAATGAAATACGTGCATCTATTTATAGAGTAGACATGGGCAAGGGCAGTATGACTCCTAATGCAGTTCTAGTACCACTCCTAATTCTTGAAGGAGTCCAAGTACTTGAAGAAAGCTATTTTTTTGAAAAAAAAAGAAAGAAAGAAAGAAAGAAATTCAATTAAGAAAAGGATGGTTATCCCTAAAGGATAAGTACAGCAAGTGACAAGAAGGGATCTTGGATTCCTTTCAAACACAAAGTTAGTGCAACGTATGAGGTGTTGATGAACATTTGTGTTCTTTTGTCCTATATGGACTTGAATTATAAGAATTATGAAAATTCTCAAATGGTGCTAGAATGGATCTTATGAATACTTCCATGCCTCGTCTTTAGGTGGAACATCTCGACAGACCGAAACTAGAGAGCATTTGTAAGTATTAAAATTTCAGTGGAATTAAATTCTTAAATTAATTTGGACTATATTAAATTTAAGAAAATAGTTCAAATAATGTGGCAATCTAAGTCAAATTAAAGGGGCTACTGAAATCACACAACGTATCATGTAGCAATTCAAATCAAATTAAAGGGGCCACTTAAACCACACCACGTGTCAGATCTATATGGCAATTCAAGTCACATTAAACAAACCACTTAAATCACACTACGTGTCAAATTTATATGACAATCCAAGTGAAATTAAATGAGGCATTAAAATTGCACTACATGTCAAAGTTATGTGGTAATTCAAATCAAATTAAATGAGCCATAATGACACATGTATATGTGACATGTTCTGACTAAAAAATTAGAACATTCCACCAAGAAATGTGATTGAGGTCACATTCCTTACAACACTATAAATAGGAATCTCATTATTCAACCAGGGAGCTTTGACAAGAACAAGAGGCAAAATAGAGCTTGTGGATCAAAGATTACTAAATTTCTTACAATTTACAAGCTCAAGATCAAGAACGAAGCAAAAATCAAGAAGTTTAAGATCAAAATACTTGCTTACACTAATTATTCGTCATAATCATACAAAGATTCATGACGGATAATTCAAGTTCAAGATCGAAGATAAGATTCAAGATCAAGCTACTCACGTCCTTGAATTTAATTCGAGTTCAACGCAATTTTTTTTTATTATTTGAAGAATCAGAGGATTACTATAGAGATTGTAACGCCCGCTACATTTTGAAATTCAACATAATATATTTGATACTCCAATTTTTTCTGTCTTGATTATTTATTTTTCTCGACTCGAAAATTTGTTGCGCACAACTACAATGATGGGCTAGCCACATGACTCACTTTCTAATCACTTTAAATGATGAACTAACTCTAATTTTGTTATTCGGGTCCATACGGACCTCCCCCTCTTTCGCACTTCGGAGGTAGCCGTGAAGGCTCAAACTTCTTCATCTGCGAGTCAATCTCTTTGCTTGTCCGAGAAAGTATTTTACAGGTTCGCACAGTTGTATACAGCATGTATACACTGATATACAACTTATGTAAGCTGAGATGCAGGGGTAAATGCAGTTCATATACAGCAACATACTTTTTGATGTTACAGGTTGAAGATCGGGCTGAAAAGTCCAAATTCAAGGAGGTGTATACACTTATATAGAGTGTATATATGCACAGTGATACTGAGGCGAAATGAGCCAAAGCCCAAAATGCTGAATTCAATCTTTTATTATTTATTTATTTATTCGTATTTATTTGAATGTTAACATTTATTTGTTTAATTAACTTAATTAAATTTTCAAAGATAAATTATTTGTGTTAATTTATTTTATATTATTATTTTTTTTATTTAAAACGATTTCATGTTTTGGCAAAGTTAGTTTCATTTAAATACTTTAAAGGTGGTCAAGTTGTTCTTTTAAATTCATTTGTGTTTAAGTCAATTTGAAATTGAGCTCATTTAAATTATTAATATTAATTATTGATCTCCTTTTTTTCCGAAAAATATAATTTTGCTTTACATGTTTTTTGGTTAGTTAATTGATAAAAATTACATTTTCTTTTAAACTACTTTAGTTAGAGTTTTTAGAAGCTCAAATTATTTTGATTTCTAAGTCAATTTTCTTGAAAGTTATACAGTTTTCTTTCTTCAAAAATTATTTTGTTTATTGTACTTGGATAAGTTTTAAGTTTTTTTTTTGAAGTTTAAATTATTTTAGAATAGTTAGTCAAATTAAAGTTTTAAATCATTCACTATTAAAAAAATTGTTAAAAGAGACCTTAAAAGAGACCTCAAAAGAGACCTCAACATTAGATCACTATAATGCAGGTGGCTTTTTTGTAGAGACCTGATGAAGTCGCCAAATAGAGACCTCACAAGGTCACTATTTTTTTTTTCTTAATCTTCTAAAAAAAAGACCTCATGTGGTCGCTAATTTATTATTTATTTTTATTTTATATTTTACTAAAGGAGACCTCATGAGGTCACAATTCTATAATTTATTTTTATTTTATATTTACAAAAAGAGACTTCATGAAGTCTCCATACTTTATTAAATTTATTTAAATTCAAATAAATAGAGACCTCATGGGTCACCTTTTCAAATCATACAAGACGAATAAGTGACCTCGTAAGGTCTCTTTTCTGAAAAATAAAATGCAGCAAAGCAACCTCATGAGGTCTCTTTTCTGGGGAAATACTGGCAGCTTATTACTATTTTTGTAGCTTTCCACCTGTCATTTAATCCAATATACATTTTACTCAGTCAAATCAAGCTCAAAGAGCTACCAACAATACAATAAATACATTTACTAAATATTCTCATATCAACCCAATATAAAAATCAACTTAAAAAGCGAATAAAACATAAAAGACATAAATTAAATAATATAATTTTAAAGTTACATACATTGACAAAACACATAATAAGTCTCATAAAACAACCAAATAAGAAATTTATATTATATCTATTACAACTCTATACTTCAATAATGTGGCAGTGTGTTTACCACATGTTCCTCATCATCTTCCTCACACTAGACTCATCCATCGAATCTTTTTGTTGACCATATACGGGATGTCGAGAAGGTTGAGATTGAGAAGGTTGAGAAGGTTGATCTTGATATAGATCCTTGTCGGTCGTCTACTAATTATCACACTATCTTTTTATTTTTCTTCTTTTTGGAGGCATAATCAATAGTTTTATTCTTCTCACAACCTGCCATCTAAGTAACAAAAGCATCAAAAGATTAGCCCAACTTCCTTTATTTGAAATAGAATAGAAAAATAAATGATTCAACTTATGTCCAACAACAACTCAAATGCACACTATGAGATGCACATAACTCAGATGCACGCTAAGACTTTAACAACAAAAAATTTGACACTCAAATCTGAGATTAACAAATTAATGGAGAACTCGAAAAAACTAAAGCTCAACAATGTTGCTTTAATAGTATAAGCTTGACCAATTTCAGATTCTTTTGCAGTCTTTTTAATTATAATTGGTGAATCATAATCCTAAAAATTGTGTAACTTTTTTTAATTATTATTGTTCATATCCCTGTAAGTAAAATATGTTCTATTCAAATGAGAATAGAACTCATGAAACAGAGACATTAAACTGATACACAAAGCCAAACATCTTGATAAATGTTTTTACAATCAATACAACAACAACATTACCCCAATGCCTCAAAGGCTCCCACCCATTGCGGGGTTTTTACAATCAATGATTTTAGTTATTTCTAGATACAAAAATAAAGAGAGACAACGAACCAAGACGACAAACAAAAAATTCTCATTTAAAATTGATCAAGTTTAAGCTAAATTACACCAGAAAGGAGGAAGAAAAAGAAGAATGTCGTTATTGGATCAATATTCATCGTTATTGGTTTAAATGTCATGTTATGGGGGACAACCAAAGAGAAGACAATAGCTGAAGCTGAAGTGATTTTTTAGCATAAAGCAATAACCTGAATAAAGAAAAATAAAAATAAAATGACAATGAAGTATTGTAGGAGAAACATTTAAAACTTCATGTCATGTAGTGGGTATGTAGTTCTCTAGAAAACTGAAAATAAGCTCCCAAATAGTGGACATGTAGTTCTCTAGAAGTTTGTTAATTACTAAGTTAATTTTTGATAATGCTCTTGTACATAAGGCATAAACTAGATTTTTAATAGCTTCCTGTAAGCTATGTTTTTATCCTAGAGGTGTGTGCTTTGCCTTTGTCATTGTGTTTTTTGTCCTCCTAAGAAGCTCACTCTTGTACGTACATAAACTAGATTGCCAGTAGCTTCCTGTAAATCATGTTTCTGTCCTAGAGGTCTGTGCATAGCCTTGCTTTCTCGCTAACTAGGGGAAAATTCCCTTCTCTCTTAGTTCCTTAGCTGCTAAATAGTCCACAAAGAAAGAACAAAGCGGCAGCCCATTGTCATATTTGTCCTCCTGAGAAGCTCAGCAGCATACTTAACTTGACTCAGTGGATTCCTCTTTGTAAATGTCTAAGCTCACTTACTAAATAGAAGTGAAGAGGTCCAAGATCTTTCAAAGGCAAACTCCTTCCCAAGCTTTGTAACAATGTTTGAGACAAGCTTAGTATTACTTCCTGTGAAAACTATATCATCTAAAAATAACATATGGACAGTGCCTCTCACACAATGAAGAATAAATAAAGAGGGATCTACTTTATTATATAGGAAACAAATTGCCAAATAATGGGCATGTAGTTCTCTAGAAGTTTGTTAATTACTAAGTTAATTTCCCACAAGCTCTTATACATAAGCATAAACTAGATTTCCAGTAGCTTCCTATAAATCATGTTTTTGTCCTAGAGGTGTGTACATTGCCTTTGCCTTTGCCTTTGTCATTGTCATATTTGTCTTCCTAAGAAGCTCACTCTTGTACATAATGCATAAACTAGATTGCTAGTAGCTTCTTGTAAATCATGTTTGTGTCCTAGAGGTGTGAGCATTGCCTTTGCCATTGTCATGTTTGTTCTCCTAAGAAGCTAACCAGCATATTTAACCTAACTCGGTGGTTCCTCTTGGTAAATGTCTAAACTCACTAAAAAGAAGTGAAGAGGTCCAAGATCTTTCACGACAAATTCCTTCCCAAACTTTATAACAATGTCTAAGACAAGCTTAGTATTACTTCCTGTGACAACTATATCATCCACAAATAACATAAGGACAGTGCCTCTCACACAATGAAAAACAAATAAAGTGGTATCTACTTTACTATACAGGAAGCAAACTGCCAAATAATGGGCATGTAGTTCTCTAGAAATTTGTTAATTACTAAGTTAATTCCCCACAATGCTCTTGTACATTACTACTTATATATAAGGGAACAAAAGAGTTGCTTCTGGTCGTAGGGGTACTTCAGAAAATTCAAAAGTTATTTCATTTTACTATGTTTGTATTATACTTCCACGCGTGACATGTCTTCTTCCATTCAAATCCACCTAACTTCTCAAAAAGGTTTTTATTACTTTTCATGTTGGATTTGAAAATCAACAAACTATAGAATAGCTCTTTGCCATTTTTCCCGTTCCTCCCCGTCTCTTCTTTGATTACAGTTCTGAACTTTCTTACTGAAACCTCTGTTCGACCATCAAGGGATTTGAAAAAAAATTTGAAGGTTTCGTTAATGCATTTTCTCTTGCTTCTTTTTTTTAAAAGAAAACTGTTCGTTGGGTTTGATTTTGTCAAAATTTGCTTGATTCTTGGAATGGGTGTTTCAGATTTTAGTAAAGTTAATGCTTTCAATTTGGTTGAATGCATATACTAAACTAGATGTTTGCTTAAATTTGTTGATATCTTTTTGGGTAAGGTTTTTGGGGAATAAACAATCAACAAATTCAGATTGTTAGCTATTTTTATTGGGACAGAACATTATGTCAAAACGTCAGATTCTAAATTTTAATAAGGTCCTCCTGAAATTCCTTTTGAACCCTGTTGAATAATCTTTATAGATTCTATCATTTCACTGCCCATATAATATCTATGCGTACACACTTTTGTGATAGAAGTTACTGGACGAGAAGTTGTTGTGCCAACAAATGTACCTCAAAAGGGCAATAAAATTGTTTGCCCTTTTGGAGTTTTGCAAAAACACAAGCTTGTTAATCCATGTTTTTAGAGATGAAGGAGAAATAGACAAAGTGAAGGATGTCAAATTCTTATGTGCTTTATAGAGGTAGGCTCTCATGTGCAAATATAACTGTACTAAGTAGCTATGTGTTCATAATTTTTAACACTAAATTTCAACTCATTTTTACTATTTCTTCTTCAACGATACAGTGGCTATCAACTTGAATACATAAGAACATCTTATTGCACCACATGATTGTATTTATAGGGATATTTCGTCCAGTCTCTTGGTCCGGATTCTTATTTTGCCTCTGAAGATCAGTCACCTCAATTGAGTTACAACATCTACTATTTAAATTGGGTGCTCTCCTCATAAACCTTAGATGCAATGTGGTAAATGTTGAAGAGCTGCAACTATCTTCTGACTATTTACTTCTGCCTAACGTTAATCAATATAATTTTTCATATGTTACTCGAGCTACCCCACTAGTAAAACATAAACTAGATTTCTAGTAGCTTCCTGCAAACTATGTTTTTATCCTAGAGGTGTGTGCATTGCCTTTACCATTGTCATGTTTATCCTTGTAAGAACCTCACTAGATTGCCAGTAGCTTCCTGTAAACTATGTTTCTGTCCTAGAGGTGTGTGTATTACCTTTGCCATTGTCATGTTTGTCCTCCTAAGAAGCTCACGACATACTTAACCTAACTCAGTGGATTCTTATTGGTAAATATCTAAGTTCACTTACTAAAAAGAAGTGAAGAGGTCCAAGATCTTTCATGCAAACTCCTTTCCAAGCTTTATAACAATCTTTGAGACAAGCTTAGTATTACTTTCTGTGACAACTATATTATCCACAAATAACATATGAACAGTGCCTCTCACACAATGAAGAGTAAATAAAGAGGGATCTACTTTACTATAAGGAAAGAAACTGAAGTAAATGAAGACTAAACCTGTCAAACCAGGCTCTAAGTGCCTATTTGAATCCAACATAAGCTACAACTCCTCAGGAACCATAATTGAAAGCCTAGCTAGTTACAATCACTTTCCCCATTAATTACTCTGTTAACAAACATCCCTTCTAAGTCTCAACAATGTACATATGGAAGTATAAACAATTATCCACATTATATTATTGATTACAACTTTATTGAATTTCTTCAGATAGTGTATGCTCTTCGCTAAAAACTAAACGAATGATTAATTGAATTTAAAAACTAACCGTATCTACACACGTTAAAGTCTCCACTAATTACCTGATTCTCGTTCCATGGCTCCCTAATCGCAGTCAGTTCATTCCATATTACTCCCTTTTCAGGTTGGTGTGAGGGTCATATATACTGTGAAGCACCACTTGAAATCTGCCTGAGTTCTCTCAAATATGCTGGATACGGAGAATATCTGTGTTGAATCTCCAAACAGTTTCGTAGCCTCTTGTACTGGAGTATTACTATGCCCCCCCACGTACTGTAAGCTTTTAACAAACCTATTACTCAATATCTGTCTAGAAAGATCAGTAGTCCAATCCTCTATTTTTGTTTCTTGAATGCAAAGAGTGTCAATTTTCTATTTATGAACCAGTGAATCCATGTTCAAACTTAATATTTTATGTTTCATTCAGAAAAAGTTTTGTAAAGCCTCCCCCTCTCTTTTGTTGATCCCACTATCATAATTGATCTGACAGATCAGCTTGGTAACTTGAATTTCTCCCCTTCGTCTTATCATGTTTTTTGCCAGAATTTGATGAATTTTTCTATTTTAACTGTCATTGTCTCCTTTCCTCCATTCTTAAGATGATGTTGAGTAACTCGTGTTCAAATATTGTGACAGTCACACCAAAAGCCTTACAAGCCTTCACCATTACCAATTTTGTCCATCTCGACGTATCAATCACAGAGGGATCTTGCACCAATTGAATTGGAGACAAGTACCACTAGCAGTTTAAAAAAACACATGAATTACTCAAGGAGACAAACATAAATTAACTTACAGATGTAGGAGATGAAGGAGTTTTGAACACCTCCTGCTGCTGCGGACTCCATCGGTGGAACTCTTGCTGCTGCGAACTTCGTCGCCGCCGTGGAAGAGCAGTGAACTCCCTCAATGTAGCTGCAGATTTCGCTACCATCGACGTGTAATTTAGGGCTTTCAGAGAAAATAAGAGAACGACCAGACGATCCTTTTTTTCTTAATGAAAAAAACTTTTTAATGAGTATAATTCTTTTAATGAGACCTTGTTATATCTTTTAATTTATTTTTAATGTAACTATTATTTTTTAAAAATTTCTAGAGACCCTTTGAGGTTGCTATTTTTTTAAAAAGATTAATATCATTTTTATAAAATTGATATTATTATTTGTGAATTTTTTTTTTATTTAATCGACCTTATGAAGTCTCTTTTTTTAAAAAGAAATTAAAAAATAATATCAAATGAATTAGAGATCTCATGAGGTCTCTCTTTAGCGACATATTTTTGAGATCTCTTTTTTTAGGTCTCCTTGAATAGTTTTTTTAGTAGTTATTAGATAACCACATGTTAGTGACTATTTAAACTATTATACTTTCTTAAAATAGTAATAGGAACTCTGAAACCTTTTCTCTGATTCTTAGGATTTTTTATGTTAGAGTCTTAAAAATTTTATAAGTTTTCTTAATTTTGTTTAAAAAATTAAATGACAGCTTTCTTTTGTTTTTTGAAAAAAGGATTTTCCTTAAAAGATAATTAAGTTCTGAACCAATTTTTTTTCCTAAAAAGTCATTTTTACAATTAACATTTCTAATAGTCAAGATTTTGAAATTAACTAAAATTTTGATTATAAAATATTTTGTTAATAAATGTATGTAATATAACAAATTCAAAAAGAAAAAGAGTATTTCAAATTACGTTGGAAACATTAAAGGGAAAAGACATAAACTCACCCCTAAACTTGTTATGAAAATTTAGTTACACGTATTCTTATTGAAAGTAATATTATTGTCACCCTCAAATTTAATGTGAACATAAAATTAAATGCAAAGAAAAAGGGGCGCATTTGGTCCAAAAAAAAGTCAAAAAAATATTTTTTTTCCCCAACCCTCACCCTTTCTCCTGCTTTATGTTCTTCTTCTCTTTTACACCACCCTATTTTTTTTTCCTTTCACTTTTCTTATTACAACATTCTTCTTAGCTTATGGAAAACAATATGATAATTTTTTAGAGAAAAACAGAAAATAAGATTGAGGGATAAAATTCATTGCAAAAATTGGCGAAATTGTTCAACTTACGGGTTCGCTGCTTAAAAAATTTTCAATGAGACATGCAAAATTAATCGACTTTACTATTTTTACCATCAAATTTATCAAGTCAAACACTAATTACATAATTTATTTCTACTTTTACTGTTACTTGTGAGCACATGAAATAAGAAAAATTTTCATGGCTTCTGCTCTTTTGTTTTTCTATAAAAAAATTGCTGAGTTTTGTAAGAAATTTTATTCTTTTGATGTATTTTCATAGATCTTTGTTCTCTCTAAAAAATTCTTTAAAATTTTCTCATAATTAGTGATAGTAAAT
Source organism: Solanum clarkiae (assembly GCA_011800125.2). Lineage (NCBI taxonomy): Eukaryota > Viridiplantae > Streptophyta > Magnoliopsida > Solanales > Solanaceae > Solanum > Solanum clarkiae. Next base: position 13,831 of record JAABOM020057791.1, read on the forward strand.
TGAGAACTATAATTTTTCTTCGGTTGCAGAATGATGAAATTGGTGATTAGGTATGGTGATTTTTGGTGACAGTAATGACATATGATATTTGATGATGGGGGTGGTGCAATCGAGTGGTGATGGTATTGAAATTTTTAATGGTGGTAGGCTTGATGGCAGTTAGAAAAGAGAATAAATTTGATAAAATTAATGCTTGGCCTTGTTAATTTTTGTATGAAGGAAGAAAAAAACCACCATTGCTGATATTTTTCTGGAAAAAAGGGAGTCGTAAGAATGGAGAGAGAAACAAAGACAAAAATGACTTAAAAAATGAATAAATAAATAAATTACACGTAGAGGCTTGGAAAAGGTCCGGTAGGCACGTGAAAAATCACATTGACTTGTGCAACTGATTTTATACGTTTGAAGGTGGTAATAATATCACTTTCAATAAGAATATGTGTGTAATAGGTCACCCCAGTTGTTTAAGCATGTAATTAACTTTTCAGAATAAGTAATTTATCCCTTTTCCCAATATTAAACTATTCGTTTTATTTGAATTAATTTTCTCATCTTTGACTATTCTTAATAGTTTAACCTATTGCATCAAATTTATAATGTCCATTTAATTTTATTTATTATAATAAAAAATATTACTTTTTATATAATTTTTATATTGAATCCATATGTTACGCCGAAATTGACCGACTCTTAAATAAAATAAAAATAAAATTTGAAAATTGTTTCGGAAATCGAGAATCAATTTAAACTCAATTAATTTGAGCAAAACTAATCTTCGAAATTCGAAAGGACACAGAGTCGCCACCTAATTTTACGGAAAATTAGGAAACCATTAAAATATTCTTAAAAGACCTAACAGAGAAAATCTTTTA
>JAABOM020057792.1:0-14702 GCA_011800125.2 Solanum clarkiae
CTCACTTCATTTTAACTCTGTAATCTCCTCATTTCGACACAAAACATGTATACACTCGACCCTCTTAAGCGCTAGACACACGTATAACCCATTAACGTGAGATTCAAACACTTTTGAAAACTAGTGCTAGTTTAACCAAATCATGTCATATCTCATTTGTATAGTATAAGTATGGTAAGGTGTCAGGTGTTACAAAACAAGATCTTCAGTCGGCATTGTTATAGTTGAAGGCCTTGGTGAAAGATGGTAAAGTGAAGGTTTCTCCCAAGGGTGAGATGGTACCCTTAGGTATCAAGGTAGGTTTTGTGTGTCTAATATTGATAACTTAAGGTAGTTGATCTTGAAGGAGGCCCAGAATTCATCCTGTTCTCTTCATCCTAGTTTTACAAAGATTTATAAAGACTTGAGTAAGGTGTATCGGTGGGGTGGTATGAACAGAGACATAGCCAAGTTCATATCCAGATGTTACAATTTCCAACAAGTGAAAGTTGAACATCAAAGGCTAGGTGGCCTAGCCCAAGACATAGAAATTCCTACTTGGAAGTGGGAAGAGATCAACATGGATTTTGTGGTTGGGTTGCCTAAGACTAAGAAACACTTCGACTCTATTTGAGTTTTTATGGATAGAATGACAAAGTCGGCTCACTTTCTACTGGTCAAAACTACTTATCGTGCTGAAGATTATGTCAAGGCGTACATCCATAAGTTAGCTAGATTGCATGGGGGGCCCATGTCTATCATTTCGGATCGTGGTGCTCTATTCACTTCTCAGTTTTACAGGTCCTTCCAAAGAGATCTTGTTACCAAGGTTAAGCTTAGGACGAATTTTCATCGTCAAACGGATGGTTAAGCCAAGAGGACTATCCAAACTCTTGAGGATATGCTTAGAGCTTGTGTTTTGGAGTTTAGGGGTATTTGGGATGAACATCTTCCGCTTATTGAGTTTGCTTAAAACAATCGCTGCCACTCAAACATTGGTATGGCTCCCTTTTACAGCTTTATATGGTAGGCGTTGTAGATCCCCAGTTGGATGGTTTGAAGTGGGAGAAATGGCTTTGATATGTTCGGATTTTGTCATGGAGGCCTTAGTGAAGGTGAGGTTGACAAGGGAGAGATTTATAACCTCCCAAAGTAGACAAAAATCCTACTATGATGTCAGGAGAAAAGATATTGAGTTTAAGGTTAGTGATTTGGTTTACTTAAAAGTCTCAACCATGAAGGGTGTAATCCGGTTTGGCAAGAACTGAAAATTAATCCCAAAGTTTGTGGGTCCTTATATAGTTTTGAGGAGAGTCGGTACGGTTTCATATGAGTTGGAGTTGCCTACGGAGATGAATATGGTTCCCTCAGTCTTCCATGTGTCCATGTTGAGAAAGTGTATGGTTGAACCAAGTGCTATAGTGCCCTTGGACATTATGGGTGTTGTAGATGATAATTTGACCTATAAGGCGGTCTAAGTGAAAATTGTGGATAGACAAGTTAAGAGGTTGCGAAAAAAAGAGGTAGTTTCCAATATGGGAACCAACAAATTGAAAGTACCACATGGGAAGCCGAGGCGGACATGAAAAAGTGATACCTATATCTCTTCCACTCTACTTGAGCCGAGGGAAATAATTTGAGTCTCCAATATGATTTCAAGTCTTAAGTTCCAGCCCTCATGTTATTTTACATGCATTAATGTTTATGGTAACAAGTTTATAGTTTTTTTTAACATTCATGTTGAGTATTTTGAAAAATGAAGTTTAAATGCATTTGGTGCATTTATGTCGGGCTGAAATCTTCATGATTACATCTCTTATGCATGTTTATTTGACATTCGGGGACAACCCAAGGGGGAAATATTGAAACACCCCAAAATGTGTTTCGGAATGCCCTATAATTGTAATTTGAATATATTTCAAAATTCGTGTGTGATTACAAAAATTCGACTTCATATTCTTGATTAGGGGGAAATTAAGTGGGAAATGGGTATAACCTTGATTTTAGAAGACCCATCGCAAAAAATTATTTTCACTAATTTTCGATTTCCAGAGAGCATCCGTCCCCCAGGCACAACGCGGCCTGGGAGTGGAGCAGTGTAATTTCTCCTTTGTGTTTGGTCTGTATTACGGACTGGATGCAGACCTGTACAACATTTTCCTCAGTTTTTCTATTTCGGCCAATGGCATTAGGGTCATATCCACATGCCCACTTAACCATGAAATAACCCATACTTAGCCATTTTTCTACTCTATAACTCACAAAACCCTCTCTCAAACCTCTCTAAGACCCTATCTATTCTCTCATTCAAATCTAAGGATCTCAAGTACAGCTTTGGAACTCAAGGATTCATTTCAAGCTCTAAAACCATTTCAAGTTCCCCTCAAAGAATCAAGGTTTAAGGTATGTGGGTTTCATCCATTGGGTCCCTTTCACCCATGGAACCCAACCTTCCCTTTTATGAAAATTGTAAGTTTTTAAGTTGTATTACTTATGGGTATCTCATATCATGGATTATGAACATAAATTATATTAGGGTTTTATGAGATTGATTGATTATTTAATGAATATCTATTTCAAGCTTATACCATGAATTGGATTTTTCTACTGAGACTATACATGTTTTGAGCTGTGAAACTACAAATTATCATAAGCCTTTGTAATGGATTTCAAGGTACTGTACATGAGAGTTTTACTACATGTTGGTGGGTTAATTTGCATTACGTCTACTCATTTAATTTCACTGTTGAATTGCATGATTTTGAACAAGTATCATGAACCCACCATATTTTTTTTATGAAATGTCAAGTCAAGAATTTTCCAGTTATTGATGATCTATTTCATGATTTATAAGTCAACTTACTGTATGGTGATTAAGGGCTTTCAAGTATGTATTGATTTCACGAAAAGTATCTAAGATTTTACAAGTATCAAGTTAAGCCCTAATATAAGACTTTTACCTCTTCTGAGCCATTCATGTTAAAGCAAGGTGTCATGTATGATTTTTGCTCTACTATCATATTCAAGTTAGGCTCACTACTAGAGTTCAAGCATGTTTATGAGCTACTCAAATCATTTCTTACAAGGTATTCGTGTTATGATTAAAGTATGATTATTTCAAGTACTTTGTGAGATTTGACTTTGGATCGGTTCAGGCTTAAGATGGGGGTTTGACTCAAGGGGTCCTTATATAAGGTCTTTAGTCTCTAAACTATATTCACCCATAGGATTATGATTATTACCCTTGCTATACTAGTGGATCCATCTAGTTCACGTTATTATGTTTGGTTTGCTTGGGCAAGTAGACTACACTTAGTCGGGGAGGGGGGTCATGCTCGGTCACCTTAACTAAGAGGATGCTAGGCTTCGGAGTCCAAATTTTAACTACTTGGTCTATGTTGGTTGAGGTCACTTCCCACATATGTATGCTACATATATTCTGTAAGATGAATGATTTACAAGAATGTTTTATTATGAGCATTAATCATGCGTGGCATATTTAGATTATATATATATTGCTTTTGATTATGCATTTTGAATATATTTTCTTATGTATTGTTGCATTGCATCCTGCATACTTAATACATTCAAACGTAGTAACGCATATTCCATGCCTATATGATATTATCATGTAAGGATTGGAGCTCCTTTTGATCATCCTCCATGTGGCTAGTTTGATACTTCGGAGATAAGCATTGGCAAGTCCTCAAGTCCGAGCACACTATCTACATTACTCTTGCTATTTTGAGAATTCATTATGTTTAACACTTGTTATAATGAGGGTGAGCCTGGAAAGTATCTTAGCCCTCTCTCCATTCCAAGCTAGAGGTGTTGCTAGATATTATGATGTACTTATGCTATGAGTTTGACCCTTTTATGTTTTTATGAATACCAAGATTTCCCTTGTTATTATATCTCTTATTGTCATTCATTTTTCTTCTGCGACCAAGGATATGTGATTGATATGCTAAGAGGCTTGTTTGGGGTCCATTCATGTTTCCATTTTTTGTATCACGTCTAGGCCCTAGGCTTGGGTTGTGACTGGAGAAACACTAGTGAGTTTGAGAAAAACTTGTAAACTTAAATTTCGTCATCAAATTTCAATCTTGTGATTCTCATTTAAGAGTTGGATTTTCTTGTGTTTAATTTGTATGTTTAAGTGCTCAATTATGTTATTCGAATTCCTATGTGTTGAATTTACCCTAATCATGAGTAGCTAAATGAAACGACCCAAAAAAATGCTCAAAAATGTGCCTCAAAATACTTAAAATTTTAGGTTCTATATATCTCAAAATTCGTGCATGATATTCAAAATCCGACTTAATATTCTTTTTCAAGGGGTGAAAATTAGGGGGAAAAGGTTCTAACCTCAATTTATTAGCAAACAGTTAGTAATTTCATTTTTCGTAATTTTTCTTATCCATAATCAATCCGTGATAGTGCCACGACGTGCAGCTGTCACGGACATATATTAATTTTACCTTAGTGCAAGTCTGTGTCATGGACCAGATGCGGAATTGCGTATCTTTTTGGTAGTGATTTTTATCTTAGTCCAAGGCTTTTGGGTCTTGGGCGTAAGTGTTCCCAAACATGTTTTTACCTATACTTAATCATATTTCACCTTTATATCATCCTAAACATTCGCCAATACTCACTCCAATAATTAGCAAACCCTTTTCACCCCTAAATTCAAGTCTCAAAAACCTCATCCGGAACTAAGGATTTTCTTCAAGTTTCAAGCCTCTATTTTCAATCTTCATCAAGATCTTTTTCAAAGCTAATGAACCTGAGACTAAGTTGATCATCCTCCTCCTCCACATAGCTAGTTTGGTGCTACTCCAGCTAGTTGGTGAGCCCTCCACTTCGGGGAGCCTAGTCTATGTTTCTCTTATTATGTATTGAGACACTCTTCTTTATGTTTCTATTTTGACCATGAGGGTTAGCCCGACTGCTTTTTCTTGGCCCCCGCTCCTATCTATGCAGTAGAGTTATTGGTGGACGTGTTATGTATTTATGTTATGGGCCTTCACTTTTTTATCTCTGGATGTTGATGTTATGCAGGCTTTCTCTTAGTCCCTTGCCCTTTCTTTCTAAATGTTTACATGTTACTTAAGTATTAATATCTCTCCCTTAGTCCCAAGTCCCCTTGTTTATGTTTCTTATGTGTTTTATATTGCTTCCGTAATCAGGGATGTGTAATGATATGCTATGAGGCCTTTTTGGGGGTTCCTTCGGGTTCTCTATCTACTGGTGATGTATAGCTTGTAGGCTTGGGTTGTGAAAAAAGATGGTATGAGAGCACTAGGTTGATAAATCGTCAGAGTCCAACAGACCACATCGATTAGAATCTTATTCATGGTTGTGTTGTGCACCACAAGTAAGAGTAGGAGGCTATGAGACTTTTTAGGAAATGTTTCACTTCTTCTTGATATATGTCATGCAATAGAGTTAGATCCCCTAGGGCTTACTGCTAACCCCTGACTGTTACATTTTAGGATATGTTTCAAGCTACTCAAGATGGTGATATGTCAAATGCGGAGGTTCGTAATGCTTTATAGGTAATGGCCAAAGCAGGGACAACATTTACAACCCGACTGAATCAGCAAGTGGGTGCTCCTGAGATATCTAGTGGTAAGAGGGGAGGTAGTGAGGCCAAGAGGGCCCTTAATGTGGGTAAGTTCCAAAGCCATAAGTATATAGGTGGTGGTGGTGTGGTTCCTTATGTTAGAGCCCAAAATATGGTGGAGGCCATAATGACCCATGCTTGAGAAGTACAAATGCTTGTCATAGTTGTGGGGAGATGGGTCATAAGGTTAAGGATTGCCCTCATAAACGTAATAAGAGCAAAGGAGGTGATGGGGGGATGACTAATCCCAAGTGTCCTACGTGTAGGATGGACCATGGTGGCCTGCGTTAGAGGAACATGGGTGTATGCTTTCGGTGTGGTGAGATAGGCCAAGAAATTCTAGATTGCCCATATGGTCGATACAAGAGTAAAGGTGGTGATGTTGATCAAGAGGCTCAAGGAGGGGATGAAGCGACCAATGTTGCTATCGGTATGTTGAAATTTTCTTGTCTTTGATGTGCTTGCATTGATAGCCTAGAGTACCACTATTATTTCTCTATTCTTTTGGGTTGCTAGTAGGGGCTTCTTGTGTGCACAAGTTGTTGTGTGGACCTTTGGTTTCTACCCATTTGTTGAGTATATTGTTGATTGAAGGTTCATAGGTGTTGATCTAGGTTTGTACTGCATTAGGTCTTACTTTGTGATTTGTTGGAGTTGTCATGGTGGATTTTGATATCATTATAGGAATGGAATGGTTGCATATATGTTGTGTCTTCATAGGTGGTAGGACCAGTAGAGTTAGACCCCAAATCCCTAATGAGCCCATCCTTGAGCGGGAGGTTGTCAAATGGTAGCAAGGGAGGTAGGTCCATTTTTTGTCATAAGGTGCAATTGGTCTCTAAGAGGTTGCATTTTATCACCTTGTCAGAATTGGAGGTGTTAAACCCAAGTTGTTGCGTAATTAAAATTGTTGGTGGTGGTAGATGAGACCTTGGATGTCCCTTTCCAATAAATTGGAATTGGGGTTAGTTTCTTTTGGTTTGACTAGTACACCGGTTATGCCTATAAGTCTCATGAGTAAGATCATAAATCCCTACACTAATAGGTTTGTTGTGGTTTTGGTGATGATAATGTGGTTCATTCCCTAATGAGGTAGTGCATGTGAGTTATTTAAGGGTAGTACTGCATGTTTAAGGAAGGAGGTTGGATGCTAAGTAGGAGAGATAGGAACTTTGTTGGTAAGTGGTTGCCTTCCTAGGTTGTGTGGTGCCGGGTGATGATATTAAGGTGGACCCTAGTAGGATGAATGTGACTAGAGATTGGCCTAGACCTTGACTTCCTTGGGTATTAGGAGCTTCTTTGGCTTAGCGAGCTAATACAAGAGGCTATGAATAGGTTATCTTCTATTACTTCTCGTATGACTTAGTTGACCCTAAGTAAGGACAAAGTTGTGATCGACGTTTTGAGTAAGGTGATTTGATAGGTTGGGGAGTTGCTAACTCTTGTGTGATTCCTTTATGCTAATAGGATTCATGTGTGTGTCCCGAATGGTTGCGTGAGTCTATAGCTGCTAGAAGAGATCTATAAGGGTTGCCCTATGTTATCATTGCGTGAAGTCTTGTTTTGTGATCTCAATTGGACTTAGTTTGAGGTGTTGGAGGTCTTGGGTAGTTTGGTCTACTTGCATAGCATGCTTCGAATGAGTATAGAAATCGTAAGGTTGTAATATGATGGTTGAGGATGGTCAATCAATTTGGTCAACTACAATGGGTTAGTCACTTCTCTACTATTGATCTTTGGTATTGGTTTTGTCCCCAACTGAGAAAGAGGGTAGGTGATATCCCTAAGTATCTTTTCGGACTAGGAGTGAGCGTTATTAGTATTAATGGAGTTGTTTGGTTGACTAGTGCACCAGCGGTGTTTGTGGGTTCATGAATAGGGTCTTAAAAACCCTACCTTGATATGTTTGTGGTGGTCTCTACTGATGAGGTATTGATTTGTTTAGAGCTTGTGAATCATTTGGGGCTAGTTTTATAAGTCTTAGAGGATGAGAGGTTGTTTCCTAAATATGATAAGTGTGCATTATGGATAGCAAGAAGGTGGTAAGGATTCTTTAGGGATTATGAAATGAGTGTGCATTATGTTTCCCCGGTAAGGCTAATGTTGCGGTCGGTGCTCTAGGTAGCCTAGCATGTGTTGTGATGGTGGCAAAGAGGAGAGTAGCGGGGGTCCATCGGTCGGTAGGTTGGGATTTATGTTGAGGGAAGTTGAGAATGGCAGTATAGTGTTCTTGGTGGTTCCATATCTTCTTTGGTTGAGAAGATCTGCTCTAAACAAAGCCTTGATTCCATCTTATAAGAGTTGGAAGTTTTGGTTAGAAAGATGGTAGAGTGGAGGTATATTTAAGGTTGACAATTGAGTTGAGGATTGTGAGTCCTTATAGAGTGTAGAGGGAGGTTGGTAAGGTTTCCTAAGTTTGGGAATTTCCTATGGTAGGATATGGTTTACTCGGTTTGTCGTGCTTTTAGATTGAGGGGATGTGTTGGTGACTCTAGTGCTATAGAACTCTTTGAAATTGCGGGTAATATGGAGGACAAATTGTCTTAGAAAGGTCCCGATGGAGGTGTTTGATGGATGAGTGGAGAAGTTGATTAATGAGGATGTGGTGTTCATTAAGGCCCACTTGAAAGGATCATAAAGTCAAAGGTGTCTCCAAGGAATCCAAAGTTGTCTTATGGGAGCGATATTCGTACCTCATTCACTCTAATCAAGCCTAAGATTGTGACTAAGTTCTTCACGTGATTTCAAGTATTATGTTTTGGCCCCTATATCATTCATGTTGAAGTTGAAAAATTTATGATATTTTTAACATTTAAGTTGAGAGTTTTGAAATGATGTTTAAGTGCATTTTCGCATCCTCATGTAGGCTGAAATTCTCTTTGTTACGTTTCCTTTGTATGTTCTTTTACATTTGGGGACGAATGTTCCCAAGGGGGAAATGACCCCAAAAAGTGCCTGAAAATGTGCCCCGGAATGCCCAAAATTTTAAATTCCATAAATCTCAAAATTTGTGCACGATATCAAAACTCCAACTTCATATTCTTATTCAGGGGGTCAAAATTAGGTGGAAAAGGGTCTAACCCCGATTTAAGAGCAAATGATTAGCAATTTCATTTTTCGTAATTTTTCTTATCTAGAATCGATCTGCGCTAGTGCTGCGACATGCAACTATTGCAAACATATATTAATTTTGCCTACGCGACAGGTCTGTGTCGCAGACCAGATGTGGACCTGTGTATTTTATTGCCAGTGATTTTTATCTTGGTCCAGTGCTTTTGGGTCTTGGGCCTAAGTTTTCCCAAAATTTTTTTTACCTATACTTAGCCATATTCCACCTTCATATCATCCTAACCATTCCCCAATACTCACTTCAATACTAGGCCATATTTTTCACCCCCAAATTCAAGTCTCAAAACCCTCATCCGAAACTATTTCACCTTCATATCATCCTAACCATTCCCCAATACTCACTCAAATACTAGGCCATATTTTTCACCCCCAAATTCAAGTCTCAAAACCTTCATCCGGAACTAAGGATTTCCTTCAAGCTTCAAGCCTCCATTTTCAATCCTCATCAAGAGATTCTTCAAAGCTAAGGAACCGAAGTCGAAGTTGATCATCCTCCTCTTCCATGTGGCTAGTTTTGTGCTACTCAAGTTAGTTGGTGAGCCATCCAATTTGAGGACACTAGTCTATGTTTCTCTCATTATGTATTAAGACACTCTTCTTTATGTTCTATTTTTACTACGAGGGTGAGCCCGGTTGCTTTGTCTTGGACCCCGCTCTTATCTATTTAGTAAAGGTGCTGTTGGATGTGCTATGTATTTATGTTATGAGTCTTGACTCTTTTGTTTCTGGATGTTGATGTTATGCAAGCTTTCCTAAGTCCCTTTCCCTTGCTTTCTAAACGTTTACACGTTACTTAATTATTACTCTCTCTCCATTAGTCCCAATTCCCCTTGTCTATGTTTCATATGTGTTTTACATTACTTCCGCGACCAAGGATGTGTAATGATATGCTATGACGCTTTTTTGGGGTTCTTTCGGGTTCCCCATCCACCAGTTACGTCTAGGCCCTAGGCTTGGGTCACGACACTAAATCCACAACTAGGGTTGTGGGAACCATAAAGAACTAACAAGCTAAAACTAGATAATTCATAATTCTTGAAAAGTTCTGTATGCATATATTAATTAATTCTCTTTGTTTTGAATGCTTTCGAATGGTGCCCAACATTAGAACCCGCCTAGTGTTACTAATTGGACCAAGCTAGTAGTGAATAGGAAAAGAGATTAATTAATAGAATTTCATCAATGTTTCTCGTCTAACTAACCGAACTGGACCAAGGGGAGGCTTTACTGGAACAACATGTATGGGTTAGTAGTGTCACATTGTGGGGATGGACCAAATCACATAGTGAAATTCGTCTCTCGCCTGGGCTAAAGGGTTTGGTTAACTTAACATACCATTCTGTATGCTACACACGAGAAAAGAATTTGGTTATCTGGTGATACTGAGTTAGGGATTCAAAGAAAACACAATACGCTAGTTTATCTTCATATTGGTTGAACACATGTCTTAGTTTAGAGTTATTTTTACTGGTGATTATAACCCCTCCCCTTTGGGGGGAAAAGTTGATTAATAGACTCAAATTTGTAAAATTGAATTCTTCTAAGTCTACTATATTCTGTTGGATTAGATCCTAACGATGGATAGGTTCAATATTTTTTCTACGAATTCTTTAGCCTCAAAAAGGAGGTGTAGCTTGATCATGGTCAAATAATATCTCTCACTTTGAGGATAAAGCGATCGTTGTCAAATATAAACCTAACCATGGGTTATGGTCAAATCCCAAGGGAATACGAGGCTTTTCCACTTTGATTCACCAATTATCATTACAAGCATTAAATAACTCTTTTCTCAAGAAGGGGTGTGGATGGTGGTTTGCAATGATTGGTAATAAATAAAACTAAACTAATAAAACATAGAGACAATCAAATTAAAGAGCAACTTGGAAAATTGTGTTCCCCATGATTCAGTAACTCAAACACCTTAGATAACTCAACCTAAATTAGGACATTGAAGGCAGGATGGCAACATAAGTTCTTCTAACCTTTGGGCAAAGGCGAAGGCCAAATTTCACTATGGCGCTTGGTTGGCTATCATAGTATTCCAAACTAATTGTTACCTATTGTCCGAAGAAACCTCTCCTTGGCCGCATCTGTTGCATTAGACGAGAACACATCAATCAAATTTTTTCACCCATTTCCCTTTCCTATTCATCACTACCTTGATCGGGATCATGACACTAGGCAGGGTTTAATGTTGGCCATCGTTAAACAACAAACAAAATAAAGTAAAATGGATAATACATGCAAATACCCAACTCAAGAAACGAAAATAATCTGGGTTACTAAGCTAGCTACTCAGTTCCCATAACCCCAAGTTATGGGTTTAGCCACTCATGGCTTGGGAACACAAATCAATGATGAGATAAAAAGACATGGAAGATTTCTCACCCAAGGAAATTGAAGAACAATGAAACCCTTTTTTAAATTAGAATCACAAGCTTGAATGATAAGATTAATCCACAAGTGAATATAAATCTCCAAATTGAGTATCAAATTAAAACCCTAAAAATTCTCTCTAAAAACCTCTGTACATCTTTTAATAAGATGGATAATAATGAAAGGCTCCTCAAAAGCTGCTCCTAAAACCCTAACATATAGTTTTTATAGTATTTACAAAAAGGTCCTTAAAATAATTAGAAAATCTCATCGGTGTTTGCTATGGATCATACTTGCGACTTGTAGGGTGACCTACGAGTCGTAATTAGGCTTTCATAGTTAGCCCTTGGCATTTTGTAGTTCACTACTATGATCCACCTCTATGAGTCATAGCCTAGTTTATGAGTCGTAGTCCACTCTTGCATTTCTTGGTCCACTTTTGATCAACATTATTAATTGCTACGAGTCCTCCCTTTACGAGTCGTAGAGGGAACCATGACTCGTACCTTGATATTGTACAGCTGAACTTCAAATTCTCAAAATTTGGTTTTGAACAATATCAACTACTACGAACGGCTTCTCTGACTCTTAGATAGGGCTACGACTCATAGCAGAGTTCATAGATTTTCAAAATGAACAAAAATATGTAAATTTTCTAAAATTAAGCCAACCTGTATTTTCTGCTAAAATAAACACAAAAATACATAAAAACCATAAAAATTTGCATAGATAGCACACAAAATCTCATGTTTTTTGCATCAAATGTGTTGTATTTTGACAAAACATCGACACCATCAACTTAGAATTGTTGCTTGTCCTCAAGCGACGAATCAATCTAGATAGATAATAAAGCAATAAATAGCAATCAATACACTGACATATACCATACTCAAATTCAGCTCAGGTACATGATTATGTATCTACTAAGCAAACTATGGTATATTAATACCGTTGACAATTCAACTATGACAAGTTAAGGAGTATCAACAATTCAAATTCGCTGAACAAGGCAAATGCTAACCATGCAATGCAGATGCCCTCGTAGAAAAGAAGTCTCTTTTTAACACTTAATATGCTTTCAAAAGTTGTTTACGGGATTGTGCAAACATAGTAACTCTCACAAATGAGATTCATGCATGATAACCAATACAATAGGCTTTCCTTTGTACGTAACCCAGACTACCGACTAATTCGATTAGTATCACTTTAGGACTTTATAGGCTTGTAACGTAGGCTCATTGGGATTTAGTATGACATTTCGGACAATTAGTGACTAAGGGTAAACCTTGAATCACGCTTTTCAACACTTTCACCTTAACAACTCAACTATTCTCAACTTGTTCTCCCTTATTCTTCATTTTCTAGCTTTTCTGGATATTTTCTCTTCTTTTTTTAGCTTGCTCCATATTTTCAAGCTCATTTTGCTTTAACAATTCCTTCTCATCCTAAGGCACCTTTTTCTCTTACACGGTACATGCCTTCCTACTCTTTCTTTTATTTTTAACTCACAACCTCATTTTTGCTATTATACTATAACATAGGCCACCCTCAACTTAGGCTTTTATCCTGAGGTGATGTACATAATATCCAATCCCCAAACCAGGTCCACTTTTGGTAGCCACCCTCAACTTTGACCTTTTGCCTCAATCAAGGTTCACAATGTTCAAGGATAGAGCCGGGCCAATATCAAGATATTTAACTAGATAAGGTTATGCTAGCTAGGTATTAAGAAAGAAAAGGATACATGTAAGGCTCAAATATTTGAATCAAGGGATTAACTCTTTCATTTTGTTGGTTATTTTGGATAAAATAGACTAAATCAAAGAACAAGGGCCTAAGATCCCTTCCTAATCCATGTAATCTCCAATCAACTCAAAGTAGCAAGGAAAGTTCTAAATCAGTACACAATGTATGAATGTAAAAAATTAGCTCACACGCACATGACATTGAACACATAGCCAACAAAGACTCACAGTTATGCTTCAAGCATCAACCCGCCTTCACTTAATCAGAACAAACATTGCCAAACTATTCAAATATGCATGTTCTCAAAATAACTACTAATTAACAAAAATTTTCAAGGGTACCAATTTTTCAAAAGTTTTCATAAATCATCAAAAGAATGAACATACCACATGTTTAACTACAATATACTAAAATATTATCTACAACATCTAAAACATGCCGGTACAATAGAAAATAGAATATCCACGAGGAAAAGAAACATAGGAAAGAAAACCTCAGGATCAATAATTGGGATAACTATGGACTAAAAGCTACTCAGACTTCACCCTAGTCCATAACTACCCACATCCCAGCAGAAATAGTGTACTACGTGCTCAATGTGCAGTACAACAAAAATGAACACAAAGGAGGTCATTCCATGGGTTGCCACTTAAGTAACGCCATATTTAGTGTTGCAACATGACGTGGATGGTGTGCTTCCTAATATCTCTTCAAGTTCCCACTCTTCCACCATTTTGATCTCCTCCATGTCTCCCATGTAAAGTTTGTCTCTATGACCATTGACTTTGAAAATTCCTCCATCTCGTCTCTCCAATTAATGGCACCATGGCTGAAGACACATGCTTCCCGAGAGGGCCCCATCAATCTAGATTTGAGCTTTCTAGGGAATAACCTCAATTAGGAATTGTAGAGCAACACCAACTCCCATGGTGTGGACTGACGACATTGTATGCGACGATCGTTTTGAAATTTCATTCTTTAGTTATACAATGTTGAGCTCTTATATGCCCTTAGCTGAAATTCATCATGCTCATTTAGTTGAGACAACCTAGATTGTGCAGCATTATGCAAATCAAGATTCAACTTCATTAAGGCCCACATTGATTTATGTTCAAGCTCCAGGGGAAAATGAAAGGCCTTCCCAAAGACAAGTTGGTAGGGAGACATGATAATAGGAGTCTTAAATGCAGTCCGGTACACCCATAGTGCATCATCAAGATTTCTTGACCAATCTGTTTGATTTGCATTAACCATTTTAGATAAGATCTGCTTGATTTCCCTATCAGATACCTCCACCTACCCACACTTTTGAGGATGATAGGGTGTTGATATTCTATGCTTCACCTCATACTTTTCAAATAGTGCTTTAAAGAGCTTGTTGCGAAAGTGAGAACCTCCATCACTAATGATAGCTTGAGAAGTACCAAATCTAGAGAGGATGGTCCTTTTGAGGATCGCGGTGACACTTGTACCTTCATTGTTAGGTAAAGCCACTATCTCTACCCACTTGGAGACATAATCTACAATGACCAAGATATACTTGTGAAACACCCCAAAAATGTGCTTTGGAAATGTCCATAATCATAATTTTTATATATCTAAAAATTTGTGCGTCATATAAAAAATCTGACTCCATATTCTTGATCGGGGGAAAAATTGAGTAGTTAATAGGTATAACTCAGATTTTAGAATACCTGTACTGAGAAAAGATTTTCACAAATTTTTTTGAAAATTATGACGGTGCATGATGGCTCCACAATGCGAACACATCATAGAGCAGTGTTAGCACTTCCTTATTTTCCTTGTTTCAGCCAAGAGTATTAGGATCATAACCCCATGCCCACTT
>JAABOM020057793.1:0-14702 GCA_011800125.2 Solanum clarkiae
ATTAGGTGGCGACTCTGTGTCTTTTCGTATTTCGAGAATTGATTTTTGTCAAATCAATTGAGTTTAGATTGATTCTCGATTTCGAATAAATTTTCAAATTTTTCTATTTTTAAAAGCCGGTCAAATTTCGAGGTAACATCCATATGTAAACAATTTTTCCTTAACGAAAAAAAGATCAAAAATACCTCTTGAACTATTTAAAATAAAGTAGACATACTTTTTTATTATATTTTTGCTCAAAATTACTCTTCAATAAAATTTTTAGCTTAAAAATACCCTTTAATTAAATTTTTGGATTAAAAATATCCCCTTATATAAAAAAAACAAAAAAAGGTCAAAAATATCTCTGAACTATCATAAATAGAGTAAAAATATTCCTTGGTTAAATTTTGGTTGAAAAAATACCCCTTCCTTAAAATTTTGCAAAAATAAAGTACCCCTCTTTCGAATAGAAATAACACTACGCATATTATGTGGACAAAAAATGACACGTGATTAGTCTACGTGAAATCCCATTTAGAGACTCAAGATGTTTTTTTCTTCGATACTAGGTCCGAGACTTGCCGTTTCATGCCAAAAGAAATTGTTATTTTACTTGCAAACGTCTGAAAAAAGTCGATCTCTGAATGATAATATTGATTCATCCTCATTATAGTCGTTGCTTCCTCCTTCAATCAATTACCCAAGTTCAGTAGGATCTAACTTTTAAACTTCTTCGAGCCTAAGAATCTTGTATAGAAATTGTTATGCTCATCTTAGTAATGTAACGTAATTAATATAAGTTATCATTTTCAAAAAATAATTCAGCTGCAATTATAAAAGTTTTTTTATTTAATATAGTAAGAATCTGAACTACTCAAAGTCGGATAAAAATTGATTTGAAGATGGACTAAAGTTGAATTTTTAATGGAAGAAGGATATTTTAAATAATAACTTTAAAATTTTAACGGAGGAATATTCTTTAGACGAAAAACTAAGGGTGGGTTTCTTTTGCCCCATTTATAATAGTTAAGGGGTATTTTTGATCTTTTTTTTTTCATTTCTATTAGGACGAGGGATATTTTTGAGCCAAAAACTTATTGAAGGGGTATTTTTGAGTCACAAATATAACATAGAGGTATTTTGATCCAAAAGTATAACGGAATGATATTTTTGAATCAAAATATAATGAAAGAATATTTTTGCTCTATTTTAAACAGTTGAAGGATATTTTGGCCTTTTTTCCTTTGTGTAATTACAATTAGTCAGATGAGTTCTTGATCCTCTATTAAATTTTTAAAAAAAGCCATAACAAGTTAACAGAATGATTAGCTAATCTGTTTTGTTTTTCAGAAAAAAAAAAGGAATAAGATCAACTTGATGGAAAAGAAAAAAAAAAGTAAAACACTATTTTGGTCAAAACTGTAAAGTCAAAAATGAAACAATATGGTGGGTGGAATTTGCTAATCCCAAAGACATGCTCATATTTATTCAAAGCAAATAGTTAAGAGTCTGTTGATCTATCATTCTGATGAAGACTATTTTGACATTCAACTTTGTTAATCAAAGGAGATGATATTTCAATTTCTTAACTATACTCCTGGAGATTGTTTGGATGATGTATAAGTTATAATAATTTCAAGATAAAATATAGAATTATTTTATTTCATGTTTTGTTGAAGGTATACGACAATCCTTTGACTATTTATTTCACAATTTTTATCTTAGTGATGGGATAAGTTATTCCATATATATACGGTAGGATAACTTATCCTAGATTAACTTATTTCGAGATTAATTATCGTGAGATAACATGTTAACAATCAAACGACCCCCTAAAGTTAATCAAACACACTTTAAGAATCAAATGATCATTTTAGACTATATTAATTTGATTTTGGTCCCAAATATTGAATAAATTTATGGTTTTCAGTTTACAATTTATATATGTAGCAATATGTATATATTTATTGAGATATAAAATAGAATAATTGAGATTATATCTTTTTTATCAAATAGATTTGAATTCAAAACTAAAGAATATTTTCACCGTCGGCTCAAGAGTCCAACAAAGGAAGCCCTTGCCTTAATCCTCCCAAAACTTGACGCCCCCAAAAGTGTTAGTAACTATATTTATGATTTGAATATTTATTAAAATGATATAACCAAAGAAAAAATACAAAATCTTTGAAGAAGGAAAATTTAAAAGAGACATGAGTATAATGAGCCTTTATGTGAAAAGAAATATATATAATTTATAATTTGTAAGTCACATTTTCTTTTTGAGGTCATTCTCTTTGTTTTCTTCTTATTATGCATTGACATATTCGATCAAATAAAAAGATATGTTGAATAATTTAAGTAGTACATTGTTATTTTTATAACTATTTTATCATGTATAAATTTTAAATATGTCAGCGAAAATATAAATTTTAAAAGAAAATGATTGAAAATATAAAACAATCTTAGAAATATTTGTATTTGTTGTTTTTTTCAAATTAAATTAATATTACATTACAAGATTTAGCGAGAATATAAATTTTAAAAGAAATGATTGAAGATATAAAACAATCTCAAAAATATTTGCATTTGTCGTGTTTTTCAAATTAAATTAATATTACCCTAAAGAATCTTGTTAAATGATCTCATATGACAATTTTTCACATTGATCCTTAGTTTTACCTCTCTTGCACCATTGATTACGAGAAAGTCAACTTTATCATAAAGACAGAATAAAGATTTAGTAATATGTCCACACTAGTTCACAACTGCTTACATCACTCTCTTTTAATTATACATTTTTACTAAAACAAATTTATTTTAACACATACAATAACAACATTATCCCAATGCCTCAAAGGTTTCTCCCCATTGCGAGGTAAGGGGGGCGGATGTACGCAGTCTGACTCCTATATTTAACACATAAAAGATCTTTATTTTTATGTATAAGAGATTTGAAAAAAAATATTTTCTTTCTTTCAAATTATAAAAAGGTAAAAAATCTCATTTTCTCCAGCGATGGACCATCACGATAGTATTAATCTAATTTTAATTTATTTTTAAAAGTAGGTTCAAATATAATTTTATTTTTAGATATTTTTTTCTGACTTAACATCAAATATTATAGGCCCGTTTGGTCGTGAGAATTATTCAAAAAGAAAAAATACTTTAATAAAGATATGAAAATTTCAATGCAATTATCAATTATTTAGAGAATACCCAAAATTTTATTTCTACTGTATCCACTTCCATTATAATATTAATTTTCAATTTTTATTAAGAAAAAATTACATCTAAACAATCAGATAACTTTTAGTAAAAATTGTAATCAAACATAAGTCCAACTCCAGCTTGAACATTCAAATAAAGTAAAAATAAATAAATAAAGATAATTACATTCTAATGCAACCCATAAAGTTATTTTATAATATTTATCTGAATTAACCCAAAGGAAGAACTTAAGGGCCCTGGAGGGCTGCCATGAGGCGACTATCCCTTTTCGACCTCAAAAAATTCTAACTCAGAGTCACATAATAGATCGTGATGAGACAAATCAAAGCTGCAGAAATTGTCTCAAAATTTCATCTACAACCCTGAATTTTTAACATATGATTTCTTAATCAAATCCGTTGTGAT
Organism: Solanum clarkiae; assembly: GCA_011800125.2. Lineage (NCBI taxonomy): Eukaryota > Viridiplantae > Streptophyta > Magnoliopsida > Solanales > Solanaceae > Solanum > Solanum clarkiae. The sequence continues at coordinate 3,616 of JAABOM020057793.1, forward strand.
TCATGATGTCTCACCGGTCATCTACTTCCCTATAAATTTTCAGAAAATTCCATCTCGCCGTTTGAATGAAATAAACCTGTGAAGTTTGACTAAATTTTGATGTGTATAAAATTGCATATTATTATATAAGTACCTCTTATAATTTTGTTTATTGTGTGTGAAATATTGTATATCAAGTTTTCAAGTATTTTTGTAAAATAATTAATAATTTCTTTTTATATTATTGTATACCAAATTTATATTGTTGTCTGCTGGATTGTGTTTTGTGTTGAAGATTAGTAACGTAAATGTGGGCTATATTTTGCAGTCTATGTGCCTAGATTCTATTTGTGGGGTTTCACTGGATATGTTAGTGTTGTAAGTTTGGTAATTGTACTTTTTTATAAAATGTTTTATAAAGAATATCTATAATAGTATATAGTAGCTTGTATATGAGATTTAAATCTATGCCGTTATGTTACTATTTATTTTGAAATATACTCGATCTTATAGATCAGTTTGTTTATGTGTTTTAGGCAAATTAATCAAATTTGATGATTTTGCTAGTTTTTAAAATTTGAGCTATTGAAAAATATAAATCATACTTAAAAAAAGTACATTCAAATCTTAAATATTCTATGTAAAAAGTTTGGTCAAATACAATTACGACTCTAACTCTAACTTTATAAATTTCAATTTAAATGAATAATATATGATTTTATTGATGAAATGTCATTTAAGATATCATGTTTTCTTAAACCATAAAAAGCCACATTTGAAGAAAAATATTTATTTGACCTCTACGTATTTTGTTTTTTATTACGTGATATTTGGTTGGTAGCAGTTCTTATGTTTTGAAAAATTTAAGATATCATATTTTCTTAAACCATAAAAAGCCACATTTGAAGAAAAATATTTATTTGACCTCTACGTATTTTATTTTTTATTACGTGATATTTGGTTGGTAGCAGTTCTTATTTTTTTTTTCTTTTAAGTCATTTGATTTGTAGTTTTATTTTTCATAACTTAACTTTCGTGTCCTCTTATGTAAGCTACTAGTTCAATGTACGCACATATGTGCCGTTTGAACTTAAAAAACATACATAAATAATACGTACTATTAAATAAATATAATATTTTTATAAATAAAAATATTATTAATTGATGCAATAGTTTAATCTATTGTAAATTTGTAAGGATAAGGAAAATCAATCAAACTACTTATAGTATATAAATATTAATAATTTATGAATATAAGAAATAATAATTGGCATTGAATAGCCAGGAGTTAAATAATTAATTTATTAAAATTTAATGTGAAAAAAGACTTCTAAACATAAAAGAAATAGTTTAATGTCTATAATGTAATATAACCGATTTTTTTTCTTTTTAAATTTGTTATATTATATATTTTTGTAACAAAATATTTGATAGTCAAAATTTGAATTAATTTCAAAGTCTTAAATATTAGAAAAATAATAATGTTTTTCCTTTTCTTTCCTTCATAGCCTGAACATTATTTATATTAAATAGTCGTAATCAAAAGTGAATTCTAAATATTAAAAAATATTAATCCAAAAGTGAATCTTGAAACTAAGTAAAATAAAGATAAAATAATAAATTAAGAAAAATAGTAAAAAAATAATTTTATCTAAAAAAATATATTTTAATAAAGAATAAAAAGTTCAAATAATATTTTTAAGAACCTTCACATTTTTAATATAGTATAAATAAGATAGCAACCATAATCTAAAAATAGATATAGAAGTATAATGCATATTTAAAGATAGCAATTGAAAGTTAAAAGTTGCGACTTTCAAATGAGGTCGTGTTTAGTATATTGCTATTTTCTTAAAATATATATAAGTGAATATTGTGTGAAATGACTTGTCCCGGGGAGATATCTTCAATTTTTCCTAATATATCATAATGATAAAATATGCATAAATAAGGGTAATTTTATCAAAATATATAAAATATTTATATTGTAACTACAGAGATAATATCATATATGATCATTTAACTATGAACTATTTTTACACGAAGTCATTCAACTTTTATTTTTAACTCTAAAGTCACTCAACTATAACCTTTTTTCTCGAAAAGTCACGTTAGCTTTAATTTTTAACCCAAAAAATTATCAATCATTGTTTTACTCTCAAACTCAATCAACCTATTTAATTAATTTTTATTCCTGATCAATATTTTTAAAATTAATAGTATATCTGATCACGTCCAAATTACACCTCCCAATTGAAGCGTAAGTGGTCGTTGTCAAATAAAGAACCTAACAATGATTAGGGTTGATCCCACGAGAAATATGGTCTAAACTTGGGATAGTCAAAGCAACGTCGAGTAACTAATCGTCGTATTTCCAAAGGATGGTTTATGATCTAAATGAGACAGTAAATAAAACTTACGCCAAAGTAAAATGGTGATGCATATATTACGAAACCGGTGAGAGAAGATAACTAGGATATTATGTTCTCCGTGAATTCCTAACGCAGTATAACTTCATAATTGTAAACTTTTCTAGTGCGTAACATGCAAACATAGTAAGTTATATTCACCTAAGTCCTTGGGCTAACAAAGAGATGAATTTCACCATGCAACTTGGGTCGTCTACGGGTGTATGTATTACTAACCCTTACCCTGGTCCCAGATTTAGTTATCCCTTAGGCCGTTCAAGCTAATTAGATGAGTGTAATCACGTTCAATTTCTGTTATTTATCCAATTTCCCCTTAGGCCAGCGAGTAAGAATAAGGCAAGTTCTAACATTAGCCACCATTAAAAAGCAATCAAAACGAAGAATAAACAATACATGCATGCACACTTTCTAAGGATTACCAATTATTTGATTTTTACTTTGTTAGTTCTTCAGGGTTCCCAAAATCCTAGTTGTGGATTCAACTATTCATATTCATTGTATTAGATATGGTCGTGATAGATGTTTGCATAATTAGAAACTTACAAAGAAGAATTGAAAAAGGAAAATACGAATCTTCACTTGATTTACAACACAAAAATTCAAATGTATGAACAAAGGTATTGTTGTCTCTAAAACTCAAATCATAAAACTAAAAATGAATAATAATATGTCTGGTACGTCTAAAAATAACTTAAACCCTATTTATAGACATAGGAAAAGAAATATAAAAACAAACAAGGAACACTGAATTCAGGCCAGACCACGAGCCCAAGTACGATCTGTAAAGTAGAAGACGATTTATGGTCGGTAGTCGTACACTGATTTCTCCAAAACATAGGGCCTTTTTATGAACTATCATTCACGACTCATAATTTGGGATAGAAATCATAGTCTTCATCGTGAACTGGAACTCTGATTTTCTGCTTTATTTCCACAAGCAGGTCTGCGGCTCATAAACTAGACTACGACTTGTTCTGTTCTTTGTAATTCAAACTTCAGAAAATTTCATCTTCTCTTCTTCTCAATAACAAGCACCATCTACGGCTCATGGACCAAATCACAACTCATAAATGGTCTCCTACAAGGCCAAAACTCTACAAAAATCTATAATCTCCTCAAAAACTCTTTGGATGCTGTAATCTTGTAAAAAGGATACAAAATACAAATCAAATCCACTAAAATACACTAGAGAACATACAAAATTTCAAGTTTAAATTATTGAAAATGTCATGTTTTGGTGACACATCAACACCCTCAACTTAAAATTATTACTTGTCCACAAGCGACAAACTCAATCTAACTTAAGCAGCAACAACAAACATCAATCATATGACATTAATCAAGTCTCAATCAGTAACAGACACCCTCAACAACTTTCAATATTCAAACATGATATTTATCAAGTAAACTTATGTGGATCAAGTCATGACAAAACAATTTCAACTGATAAGGTCATGTAATCAATAATTACCAAAATAATTCAGAATCAACAATGTTATTCAATTGCCCTTACAAACAAAGAAATCTCCTATCTCACACTTTGATATTTTCTCATCCAATGCAAGGGACTGGGCAAACACACTCTCCCTCACAACAAAAATTTGAACACAGTGTACAATACTATAGGCTTACTCCTATATTCTAGACTATGACACTTAACTAGTTGAACTGGGATCACTATAGGACTTTCTTAACTTGTAACGTAACTTAGAGGCAAGTGTGGTATATTTGGGATATAGTGACTATTTTCCCTCCTTAACACTATATTATTTTGAACTTATCCTTTCCAACCTCAACATTTTATGGCTCGCTATTCTCTTTTTCACACATCAAATCTTTTTGGGTGTATTCTTATGCTTCTAATGCTTTTTGCTTCTCATTTTTCTAACTTCTTTTGTATTTTGGCTCTCTTTTTGGATTTATTCATTTTTCATCTCACATCCAATTTATGTTTGTCCCTTTCTCGTAGCACTACTTTGTTTTCATCCCATTATTTGTATTTTTTTTCAGTAGTCACCCTGAACTTAGACTTTTAGCCTGAATTAAAATGCACAATGTCCTTCAGTTATGAACCAGGGCCGTCGTATGGAAGCCACCCTCAACTTAGATATTTGCCTAAGTCAAAGTACACAATGTTCAAGGAGGGACTAGGGCCAAATTCAAGATTACATAGGCAATGAGGTAGTGATCTAGTTAAGTACAAAGAAAAAGATACATGTAAAGCTCAAAAATTTGGATCAAGGGATTATGTAATGCATTTGGTTGGTCATTTAGGCTAAGTGGACTACACTTGAAACGCAACCTATGATCCTTTCCTAAATAACTAATCTACGGTCTCAGTATAGACTAACAGGTCATGTTCTGGATTGACACACAATATACAAATAATGCAATTAGCTCACACACACTTGGCACTGATTAACACTGTCAACTTGGACATCTGATTCATGCTTTTTAGTTCGAATCAGTCTTATTCTATCAATATTAACAATGTCATGCAAAGATCCAACGCATTCACTATCAAACTATTTATCAGCACACCAATCAATAAAAAATAGAGGGGTATCATTTTTCAATTCAAACTAGTATATGCCATACATATCAATACAAATACTACTGTTACTCCTTAGACATACTAAACATACGGTCTCAGCAAAAAATAAATTTCCTTAGAAAAACAATGCAAGCAAGAAAACCCTGCATACTCAAAATATGAGTAGATATTGGCGTTGATTACTCAAACTTCATTGAAGACTATAACTTTATCACCCCATCAGAAAAGCACATGCATTGTCCTCATTGCACTAAAATGAATCTAAAAACATAGATAGGGGATAAAAAAATATAACCTAGGCACCTAAGCATCAGGCTAACTCTATGTATGACGACCCTGTGACTCCTGGATTGTCTTCTCTATAGTAGCGGATGAAGAGGGTCCAGCACCCCTCTCAAGCTCTCGATTCCTCTCTATCCGCTTCTCCTCATTTACCATCGATGCATATCTAGCAGCCTTAATTTGATGACGCTCCCTTCTCTGAGCGCGTCACAATGTAAAATCTAATCCTCATCACCAGAATGTGGCCTCTTCCCAAAGATCGAAACAGATGGCTCCTCTGTGAATAAGTATTGCACTAGTGGTATGATAGTGGGCATAATGATAGTCATCGGTGCTGGTGCAAGTACTGCTCTAATCTCCTGATGGAGCTGTTGGATCTCTGTTCTAATGGTAGAGAAATTTGGAGTCTATGTAGTACTGAGGCGATCCTCTAAATGCCTTTCAAACGTGTTTACTCGATCATGCAACAATCTGATCTGCTGGTCCAAAGTGGCCTGATAGCTCTCCGTCGTGTGCTTCTTGGACTCCATGATGGCCTCGTGTGCCCAAGGCCAAAGATGTTGCACTTACTAAGCCAACTGTGACTCAGTCTGATCCTGGCATTATACCAGAGCTTGAATGAACTCACAGATATGTAGACCATACCCGCAGGCTATGGACATATCGGTAGATCTTCTGGCATAGTAGAGGAAGTGGATGTAGGGCCCATCTCAGTCTCATCTCCAATCGATGGGGCCTTCTCAAACTCTACAATCGGTGGTGCGTCCTCGGGGGTGGTTGTCCGGCGAACATCTATGCTAATCTTATTGTGGTCTATGGTGCTTGCTGGGATGTTATAGGATTCTCATCGACCTTTATCAAGCCAACATCCTGGGTATGCTGCACACCAATCATCAGGTTGATATTCAGAATGATTTCCATCCTTGCGTCAACGCAAAGCCTGAGGATTAGGCAGGGAAAGGGAATGGTGGTCAACCTCATGGATGCCCGCTCATGAATCTCCTCTATAATGCATGGATCAAAGTCAATCTTGTAGCCATGCATGATGTTGGCTATCAATACTGCGTGATCTAGCATAAATGTATTATATACCTACTTTGGCTAGCTACGCGAATGAACCACAAGCCACTAGAATTTGGTCGCGAAGCTGAGCGAGGCCTTGATAATTTCCCAATACTAGACACCCGGTCTATGCCCATGCCTCGCTCAGCTATATATTCTGCTACCTAGAGTAGTAAATTCGACCTTTGGGGTGGGTCTCTCATCACTGCATGGTCTCGGTCCAATGCTAATCGGTAGTCGAACTCCACAGTGGAAACTGAGGGCTAATCCTCTGGCCTAGATAGAAACCGTTGGACAGTGGTCTTTGATAGATCAATGTATACATCTCTCACAAAAGTCTAAGGGAGATGAGGTTGGCCAATCGACTTGGACTTCTTCGGGGTGCTTTAAGTAACAATAGTGGTGTATGAAACGTAGAACTCTCGAACTAGGATCTAGGAATATTTCCCCGATGGTGTAGCCATCCACTCTAAATGATACTAGAAAAATAAATTTCGGATCATAGGTGCAACATCAAGTCTGGAAGGCAGTATGCGGGTGTCTATAATAACCCTCTATGTTGTAGCATCAACAACAATCCACTCGATATGATGAACTTGGTATCCAGTGGTAGTGGAGGTAACATGATGGCTCCTGTAACATGTGGATCAAGCCCATGAATATTCCACGCACCAACCCTATCTTTTTGCATTAGCTGATGGTCCACCACTTATGGTGCATGTAGGTTTTGTTCATTTAAGATTGGGTTTGGTTACAGGTTTTGTTATTGTCTTCGGAGCAAGTCAATTGCATAATCTACAGTGGTATTCACGTTATCTTAGGCCATTTTTCTCAACTTTCTTTATAGCTTAGGATCGTATGGTGTCAAGGGATTACCTCAACTGCATGTATTAGGAATACACTAAACCTGTATGTTGAAAGAAAAACAAAAACAACAAAAATATGAAAAATACAATCATAAAAATTAATCTCTAATTACTCTAACTAAACCAATTTAAAAATTAAATTCCCTGGAAATGATGCCAAAATTTGATCATATCAAAATTACACCTCCCAATTGAAGCATAAGAGATCGCTGTCAAATATAGAACCTAACAAGGGCTAGGGTCGATCCCACAAGAAACATGGTCTAGGCTTTGGGATAGTCAAAGCAACGTTGAGTAATCAATCATCTTATTTCCAAAGGAGATTTTATGATCTAAATGAGACAACAAATAAAAGCTTTGCTAAAGTGAAATAGTGATACAAGTATTATGAAGCCAGTGAGAGAAGATAACTAGGGTATTGTGCTCCCCACGAATTCCTAACGTAGTGTAACCTCATAATTATAATCTTTTTTAGTGTGTAACATGCAGAACTGATAAGTTATGTTCACCTAAGTCCTTGGGCTGACTTTCACCATGTAACTTGGCCCGTCTACTGGTGTATGCATTACTAATCTTTACCCTGATCCTAGATTTAGCTATTCCTTGGGCCGTTCTAGCTAATTAGATAAGTGTAATCACATTTAATCTCTGTTATTTATTCATTTTCCCATTCATTACGCCTTTAGACCAGCGAGTAAGAATAACGCGAGTTCTAACGTTGAACACTGGTAAAAATCAATCTAAACGAAGAGATAAAAAGTACATGCATCCATACTTTTCAAGGATTACCAATTATTCGGTTTTTACTTGTTAGTTCTTCATAGTTCCTACAACCCTGGTAGTGAATTTAGCGACTCATATTCTTGTATTAGATATGATTATGATAGATGTTTGCATAATTAGAAACTTAAAGCGAAGAATTGAAGAACGAAAATCTGAAATCTTCACTTGATTTGCAACATAAAAATCCAAATGTATGAGCAAAGGTGTTTTTGTCTCCAAAACTCAAAACATGAAACTAAAAACTGATAATGAGTCTAATATATCTAAAAATAACTAAAAATCCTATTTATAGAGATAGAAAAATAAATCCAAAACAAACAAAGAAAACTGAATTTGGCTCAGACCACGAGCCCAAATTCGATTTGTAAAATAGATTACGCTCGTGGTCGCTGGTTGTAGACTGCTTTTTCCAAAACTTAGGGCTTTTACAAACAGTCATCCATGACACATAATTATTTTGAGATACAAGTCGTGGTTTTCATCGTGAACTAGAACTAATTTTTCTGCTTTCTTTCCACGAGGAGATATACGAGTCGTAAAACTGGACTATGACCCATCTTGTTCTTTGTAATTCAAACTTCAAAAAATTCCATCTTCTCTGCTTCTCAACTATGAGCACCATCTACGACTCGTAGATCAAATCGATGGCCCGTAAATGGTCTTTTACAAAGCCAAAACTCTGCAATCTCCTCAAAAACTTCCCGAATCCTGTAATATGGTAAAAATGACACAAAACACAAATCAAATCTACTAAAATGCACCAGAGAACACACAAAATTCCAAGTCTAAAACATCAAAAGTGTCATATTTTAGCGGCACATCAATATCCATTTAAATCATTTAGTGACCTCCCCACTTGACCCGACCTATTAAAAATATAATATGAATCTAATTATTTAATTTTTGTCAAATCAAATAATTTTTCATGTAAAATTAAATAATCAAATAATTATTTGATTTCTCATTGAAAAAAATGAATAATATGGATCCATATTACTTCTGTATCACTGAGATAATCGTCTTGCACGATATGTTACATGCAGATGATTCCCAAATGGATCAGCAAGAAATGATAAACAAAAGCGAGGGCAATAGTAGTGACATGAGATATGAAAAGATCTCACTATCAGCACAGGTTTGTAGTCACGAAGAGAGCTTATTAATATGGTATCAAAAAGGACTTGATTGTTTATTTTCTTTATCATTTTCTTTGGTACCCGTAATATTTATTTAGAGATTTTACATTCTAATAATATTATATTTTCAGCGAAGAAAAATATTTGATTCAGAAAAATCAAATAATTATGTTCATATTATTTTTTGAGTGGACGAATCAAGTGAGACGAGTCATTAAATGGTTTAAATAGATATATTTTTAATTTTTAAAACACTGGTTATAAATAAAAATAAATTAAATAGGTTGAATGATTTTGAGAGTAAAACATTGAATAGTTAAATGTGTTGAAAAATAACAAAAATCCCACATTAATGATTAATAAGATGGATGGGATTCCTTATAAGGCTTGGACAATGCTTCTTCCTTTGAGCTAACTTTTTGAATGAGAGTTAGGTTCAAGACCTAATTTTACATAAACATTGGGCGTGAGGTAATGTTTTGAAGAATAACAAAAGTCTCACATTGATGATTAATGAGATTGATTAAAGTTCATTTTTTAATAAATACAATGCTCCAATTTTATGAATTTACATAAATACACTCTAGACTCATGCTGCAAATAGTGAGATTCACATGACACTAGACTGAAAGCTTTTTTTTCTTTTTTCATAATTTCGTGTCAATAAAAAATAATAATGCACTTCGTATAAGCACAAGTAACACTAAATACTACGGAGTTTATAAAATGATTAAATTGACCTCATTCAAGTTGAACGCACATGATGCTTACGTTGTTCACAAAAAAGAGCTTAACTCCCTCCAATTCCCTATTTCACACATAATTAGAAATAATTTATTTTATGAAATAAGAAAAATAAAAATAAAATAAAGTATAATAATATTAAAGAGACAGAAGAATATTCTTTTTAAGTATAAAATTTAGTGTAGTAAGTTGGAATTAGTTTATACTAAAATAATATTAATACTATTTTAATATAAAATTTGATGTTATGAAATGAAGATGCCTTAAAAAAACACAACAGGCAGAAATTTTGCACTAAGAAAGAGAAAAAAATTCAAATTTCCAAAGCTCTAAATACAGAAATGATGCAATTTGTAAATGCGAGTTGTACCTCACCCCTTAATTCCTAGTTCAAATATTCATTACTTGCTGGGGAAAGACTCACATTGAATAATACAATGCCTTTTTTTAAAAAAAAAAATAAAAATAAAAATTGGGAGTAGGAGAGCGAACATGTGGGAGAAAGTTTGATGTCCAATCAATGGAACTAGTAAGAACTTATTTAAATTGACTTATTTAAAGTATTTTAAATAAAAATAATAGTCATTAGTCCATCCAAACAAGCTCAAGATTCGTTAAAATAGGATACATGCTACTGCAAATAGGACGTTTGAGTTCAACTTGAATGTTAGGACTAGTTGGACATAACACCATTTTAAGATTCTTGATCTGGCACGATTATTTTTCATCTATATGAATGGTAAGCACCTTAATGATTGTCCCATGTTCAAATAGATACATTTTTAAAATGATCACATGTGCGTTTATTGCAATCTGTAGTTTGTTATTCACATATGCAAAATAATTATGTTAAAAACACATCTTTCAAATCACGTAATAAAGAAAATTTATTTTGATAGTATTGATTTATATCCAAGATGGTTTAACATTAAATGTCTTTGATAAATAATTGAATCATAGTTTATGAGAATGAAATATTGTATGTGATTTATGACATTACATATTACATACAACATATGCAACAAACCGAGAATTATAACTAAATTTTATCTTCTTACTTTATTTAGGGTCAGAAATTAAATATTTTTCATTTAATAATTTTTTGTGTGGTGCATGATTAATAAATATACCATATTTCACAAAGATGAATTTTCAAAGTAGATTGACACACACATACATGTATATATGTGTATACACACACGCGCGCGCGCACACACACACACACACACACACACACACACACACACATATA
>JAABOM020057794.1:0-14701 GCA_011800125.2 Solanum clarkiae
CTATCACTCTAATCATTTCATGGCCTCTTTAAGGTCAATTTTACTAGAGGATCTTTAACCTACCATAGTACATCTATACCCTCAATCGAATGCGCTCATATCATGGGATTCCTTCACTTATCTATTAGACTCATCACAATTTCTTTAACTCCTCCTCCACATATATAACCTTAAAAGGAAATAATATCGCCTCATTATCAAAATTGAGAACACTCATTCTCTCTCATCAACCATATCATCAACATTCTTATTAATACTGAAAGACAGGATCACTGAGGGGGATTTGAACAAAAGATCATTTACACGAACTTTCATGATGAAGTACGATCTTCCTCGTCTATCAAGACTCATCCTGAGTTCACATAACTTGCATAGTGCAAAGCTCAGGTCATATTTCATTCACCTCTGAGTTGGAAACTCTTAGATCGATTAGCTAAGATCAGAATGTCAAATGTCTAGCTAAATATAAGAACCTGTCCGGCATTAACAGACTTAAATCTAAAAATAGAAACATGTCCGACTCTAACGGATTTACGTCTCAAAATAGGAACCTGTCTGACATTGACGGACTTAGTTCACAAAATAGGGACCTGTCCGACTTTAACGGACTTAGTCTACTCTACACTTTAATTTACTCTTATCTATCTATTGCACGTTATAAGGTCTAACCTCTTCCCTCTTCCTTATTTTCACCCCTATGTGACACAAATAAAACACCATTATCACCATAAAGATATATTCACTCCTCTAATCTACCCTCACTCTCGGTCTACTATCATCAATATCACTATCTGGACCTGCAGGAACTCATCATCTCCCCCTTGGGCGAGGCCTATATCTATTACCTCTTCACACGAACAAGCACGATTATACATCTAAAACTTGATAATCTAACTCCTATCATCAATAAGGGCATAACAAGACTAAGGTCAGTCCATGCATAAAATGACATTGGAATCATTCATATTCAACTCAAACTGATCGACTATGGTACCTCTATAGTGGACGGGAATGGTGCAATCACTGTTGGTTCACTCAATCAGGATAAACTCATTAATGAGGGGAGGGTCACAAAATACGTGACACCTGAATCAAACAAACCATAGCCATAATAGGGACTCAAAACATACTATTGACATCCTCTGATGGTGTTGGCACAGATGATTGGCCCTTGTAGGACCACATTGGACATTCCCTCTACAGGTGACCCATTTGGCCACATTTTTAACATCCGATAATCCCTTCATGAAACTTACCACACGTGCCAGAACGTGTTTGGCCTTGCGAATGTCGGGCCAAACTCGCTTATGACAGAGATCCCTGAGCTCTAAAATTGTGAGACCCCTGTCCATTCTTAGGTGCGGGTGCACCAGTTCTCTCAGATTTTACTCCATCATATCTCTAATTTTTTTTCTATCATTGGAGGATTAAAAGAGCTAGCTTTTTCACTCCCTTTTTAATAGCATTACTGGGGACAAAAAAAGAAGAAGAAGAAGGAGTCGAGGTTACAACAAAAGAAAAATGTCCTACACTACTCCAATAATAGTGAGGCCATCTTCATTTCTCTCAAAAAGGACATAAAAGTTTGATAACATTTTTTATCACTATTTTGATTTTCTTTCAAACTAGTTTGAATAAGGTTTGTTTCTTTAATCTTTGGACAAATATTATTTTGATTAAATACTTGAGAATGTTCCTTTAGTTTTTCTTCAAAGGGCTCGCCAATTGATGTTAGTAAGGTGACATATTTTTTCTCTATGTGATTGGATTTCATGATTTTATCAAATATTTCCCCAGTTCATATTGTTTGTTTATGGTTTTTTTTTTCACAGGTTGGAAAAGTAAGATTGCTGAAGTAGTGGTAAATGTTTTAATATTTTGATGATGTTGCTGATTTTTGATAATAAATCAAGGAATGAACTATCACTAATTATTAAATATTCATTTGATTGGGATCCAAATTTTGAATATTGAAAATTGTACTACGTATTGTCTCTTGAATTAAGTGATCAATCTCCAACTATACTCTACATTTTGTGTAGTCCGCATTTTTATAAGTTAGTTGTCTCTCTCGGCCAATCTTTTAATTATTTTTCTCCATACATACATTAATTAAAAGTCTTCATTACTTTATCGCTTAATCTTTCATTTGATTAATTAAATCTCAAGAACAAATATACTTTCACCCCTTTTGTATATTATTACATGTACATCTTAATGGAATGAAATCACTTGGAGTCCAATCACAACGAGTAAAGAACTAATGCGAGAAGTCAAGCTCAACTGGAATCATTGTCCCCAAGCGAAAAGCTTCATCATCGTCAATTTAAAAAGGTTCATTTCGTACTCTACTATCTCTTTAAATTTTTGGTGTATTTTCGTAATTAAATTGTTGAATTATTGAGCATAACGTGTTTGTTTCTCTTTCTTGCATTGGCTATGTAATTATTTATGTTGGTTCATTTGTTAAAGTATCTTTCCTGTATGGTCTTAATTTGAGAATAGCTATCTAAATAAGTTCACGAAGTCTATAGCAATCTTATGAATAAGATTTGATTTGTTAGATTAATTTCAAAAGTTGGTGTGATATTTGTTATTCATAAATTCTAATTTTCTTCTAGTCATAATGTCTTGAAGTGGAGTAAACTGAATAGGACTTTATGTGGTGTCAAAGTTCTCATTTTGATATTTAAAATTTGGAGCATTCTTCTCATCGTTATAATGATTAAATAGGCAAAAGTCACGAGAGAATTGGTTAATTTGCATTTGACTTGTAGTTTAGATGGTTTAAGGCTTTAATATATTGGATGTTATTAAAACATTGGTTAATTGTATATAGTTGGTGTTTATTTTTAAGTTTGATTAAATTTTATCCTCTGAAAATATTGATTTATTATGTGTAGTCGGCATTTATTTTTCTTAGGCAAGATCAAGTTTGAGACCAAACTAACAAATTTATTGAAGAAGTGAGATAAATGTAAATTTATGTTAAATTCCCTTACTTGAAAAATAGAAAAATATCTTTTTTCAAACTCCTTTGTTTCTCATGTGTTTATTTTAATTAAGATTTAAGATCCTTTATTACTTTATTATTTAACTTTTATTTGATTAGTTAAATCTTAAGAGCAGACATACTCTCACCAATTTGAATTTTTTTTTACATGTATATGTACTACACAATGAGATAACGTCGTTTGGAGTTTAACCACAATGATTGAAGGAATCAACACGCTAAGGAGATTTCAAGTGGAATTGTCACCCTAAGCGAAATCAGGTACGTTACGAAATATGATGAAAAATGCCGGCTATAGCTAACTTCTTATATGAAGTGCATACATAGCTTTATAATATTAAAGCAACTCGTTACTCCCTCTTATTCTAATTTTATTTGTCACTCTTTTAAATGTCTCAAAACTTGACAACTCTTACTATTATGATAAATTGTTGATATACTTTGACTAAATCCGAACATCAAAATATAAATATTTTAACTTTTACATGACTTTTAAAATATTGAATCATTTTATTTGGTACTCTTGAATAGTTTCTTTTAATCTTTTTAAGATATCTAAAAGGGCCAATTCATAAAAATAGAATAGAGGGAGTAACATCGCATTGAGTCCGCTTCTAGCCTTGTCATATCCAGATGCCACCCTTTTAACCTTAACTTATGTATGATTAATTCATTATTTATTTTAGTCTCTCATATTTTAATCATCATCAAATTAATTTAGGTGACTGTATTTTAATAATAATTTATTTTTCTTGTGTGAGATATTATAATTCAAAAAGTGTCTAGAATGTTATGTATTGGTGCGTCTTTCAAAATCTTGGACAACTCATCATTCATGGGCTGCCTGTTATTGTTCGCAACTCGACATCGATTATTTTTGTGAAATTTTTGGTAGTTTGACATTTTACCATGTGTCAATCTCTTGATCACTACATTAGGCTCTTCTTTATATTGTCTAGACCCTTTAGACATATGATTTGGAATCAGTCAGGTCAGTTCTTCTATTCTTCTTGTCCTTATTTTATTTGATTTTATTTTTTTTTGATTAGCTTTCTCTTTACGTTTATATTATTCAAATACTTTAAAGATTTTATGGAGAGCAACCAGGTTAGTCTCCTTTTCTTTTGTCATTAATATTATTAATATTTATTTTATTTGACAACCTGAGAATATGCTTGCTTGGTTGAATTAATAAATTTTGTGACATGAGTAGTTTGCATCTTATTTATTATAATACATGTTAGAAATCTCATAACTAATCTGTTTTTTGCAACTTTTTAGGATATAGTTTTTGTAATTGATAGCTTTTTTAAATCTTGAGGATATATATTTTCAACATGTGATAGTAAATAAAATATATGAGATTTATTTTTGAGTGTATAATAAACTATTTTATTTCATGTTTTCTTGTTGTTTTATTTAGTTTACTTAGTTATTATCTATTCTTTTATTTATCTAATTATGTTGCATGTAACTTTTTCGCTTTAAAATGTTATAAGAATGAGCTTTTTACAATAATTATGTGCCTATCTTTATTGTTCTACTTATATGTGAAAATTTTTATGTGTTTAATATCTTATGTTTAGCCTAAAAATTTGATCATTTCATATAAAATGCGAAATACGGCCAGGACGCGCACTTGCGGACCTCAAAGGGTTCCTAACACCTTCCCTTCGAGGTAACTTGAACCCTTACCCGATTTGTGATGGCTTTAGACCCTTAGTTAGTTAGAATGGTGTCCTAATGCACCTTAAAAATATTAGGTGATGACTCTTTCATTATCTTTTAAAATCCCAAAAGAGTCTTTTTCCACGACATCGTTTAGGTTCTCATTTTTCACGGAAACAAATAGGGCACGATATTGTCCACTATGGGCTGAATGGGCTCAATCTTCTGCACTAGCCCCACCAACTAAAGGAAATCAGAGAGGTACTATGTCAGGCGCAAGTGGAGCTACAAACCATTTGTATGCCATGGGTAGTCAACAGGATCAAGAGAACTCCCAGATATTGTGACGGGTATGATTCGAGTTTTTTCTACTGATTGTTATCTGTTGATAGATCCTGATTCCATATTATCTTTTGTAACTCCTTATGTGGACAGTAGATTTGATAGGACTCCTAAGAGTCTTCTTGAACCCTTTGATGTTTCTACTCCAGTGGGTGAGTCTATTCGAGTAGAGAGAGTCTATAGGTCTTGTGTAGTGTCCATCGATCATAGTGATACTATCATTGATCTGATTGAGTTAGATGTAACTTATTTTGATTTAATCCTTGGCATTAACTCTACGTTTGTTATGCCTTCGTTGATTATAGAGCCCGAACCATTAAGTTCCAATTATCGAATGAACTTGTTCTAGAGTGGAAGGGTGACTCTATAGAACCTAAGGAAAGTTTCTCCTATCTTAGTGCTAGAAAGATGATTGCTAAGGATTGTATCTACCAACTTGTGACAGTTAAATCTCATGATGTCGAGTCTCCTACCATTGAGTCAGTCCCGATTGTGAATGAGTTTCCAGAAGTGTTTCTTGAGGATCTGCCTGGAGTCCCTCCTGATAGGGAGATTGACTTTGGGATTGATGTTCTTCCCGATACCCAGCCTATCTCAATTCAACCTTATAGGATAGCCCTTAAAGAATTAAAAGAACAATTGAAAGATTTGTTACAGAAGGGCTTCATAAGGTCGAGTGTTTCTCCTTGGGGTGCCCCTGTCCAATTCGTGCGATAGAAAGATGGATCTCTCAGAATGTGCATTAACTATAGGCAATTGAACAAGGACACTATAAAGAATTAGTATCCTCCCCGAGGATAGATGATTTGTTTGACTAACTTCAGGGTGCCTCTTGTTTCTTAAAGATAGACTTCAGATATGGCTACCATCAGTTGAAAGTGAGGGAATGTAATATTCCAAAGACAACCTTTAGAACTAGGTATGGCCATTTTAAGTTCTTGGTCAAGTCCTTTGGGTTGACGAATGCACCTGCAGACTTCATGGATTTGATGAATAGGGCATTCAAACAATATCTTGATATGTTTGTGATTGTTTTCATCGATGACATTATGGTGAACCACCTCAGAATTGTCCTCCATCTCAGAATTCAAAAGATGAACAGGAGCATGCAAAGCACCTCAGAATTATCCTCCTAACACTTAAGGACCATGAGTTGTATGTGAAATTCTCAAAATGTAAATTTTGGCTTAAGCTTATAGCTTTCCTAGGCCATATTGTCTCCGGTGATGGTATTCGAATAGATGCTCAAAAGATTGAAGCGGTTAAGAACTGGTCCATACCGACCTCTCCAACTAACATATGAAGTTTCTTGGTTAGCAGGCTACTACTGCAGATTTATTAATGGATTTCTTCCTTATCCGCACCATTGACTAAGTTGACTTAGAAAAAGGTAAAGTTTCAGCGGTCCGACAAATATGAAAAGAGTTTCCAAGAGTTGAAGACTATATGACTACTACATTAGTTCTAACATTATCCGATGGAATAGAGGACTTTGTGATCTATTGTGACACTTTGAGAGTTAGATTGATATGTCTACTGATGCAGAGAGGGAAAGTGATAGTCTATGATTCCAAACAACTTAAGATCCATGAGAGGAACTATCCAACCCATGATCTTGAGTTGGCAGCGGCGATGTTTGCACTTAAAATTTGGCGGCACTACTTGTATAGAGTGTATGTGGATGTGTTTACCTACCACAAGAGCTGCAGTGTGTCTTCAGTTAGAAAGAGCTCAACCTGCGACACAAAAGATAGTTGGAGTTGCTCAAGGACTACGACATGCGTATTCTCAACTATCCAAGTAAAGCTAACATTGTTGCTAATGCTCTTAGCAGGTTGTCAATGGGTAGTACAGCTCATATTGAGGAAGAAAAGAAGGAGTTAGTAAAAGAAGTACATTAATTGGCTTGATTGAGAGTTCAACTTGAGGAGAATGATGAGGGAGGAATTAATGTTCAAAACGGTCTGCTTCATCCTTTGTGGTAGAGGTGAAAGAAAAGAAAGATTGAGATCTTGTCATACTCTAACCGAAGGAGGTTTCCCACAAAAAGAAAGTGATGGTCTTCTCCAAAGAGGGAGATAGGGTGTTGAGATATCAGAGTAGATTGTGCATTCCAGATGGTGATGGTATTCGAGATAGAATCACGGCTGAAGCTCATAGCACTAGATACTCCATTCATCCTGGCTTTACCAAAATGTACCATGACTTGATAGAAGTCTATTGGTGAAGTGGAATGAAGAGGGATATTGTTGAATTTGTTTCAAAATGCCCGAATTATCAGCAAGTTAAAGTTGAGCATCAAAGGATATGTGTATTAACTCAAAACTTTGAGATTCCTGAATGAAAGTGGGAGATGATCAATATAGATTTAATTACTGGTCTATCGAGGTCTTGAAAGCAACATGATTTGATATGGGTGATGTGGATTGGATAACCAAATTGGCTCACTTCTTAGCAGTTAAGACAACTAACAATGCGGAGGAGTACGCCAAGTTGTACATCCAAGAGATTGTGAGGTTACATCTCGGACAGAGAAGCTCAATTCACCTCCCAATTTTGGAGATCGTTCCAGAAAGGATAGGGAACCAAAGTGAACTTGAGCATAACCTTTTATCCATAGACAGATGGTCAGGCAGCGCATAAAATTCAGACGTTAGAGGATATATTGAGAGCTTGTGTTCTTGATTTCAAGGGAAATTTGGATGATCACCTACCACGAGTTGAATTTGCATACAAAAATAGTTATCATCCAAGCATTCAGATGGCTCTCTACGAAGCTTTGTATAAAAGGAGATGTAGATCACCAATTAGGTGGTTTGATGTTGGAGAAACGAAGTTGATCGGGCCTGATCTTGTACACCAATCAATGGAAAAGGTTAAGGTCATTAAAAAGATCAGGTTGAGGACTGCACAGAGTCGCCAAAAATCCTACACCGATGTGAGAAGGAGAGATTTAGAGTTCGAGATAAATGATTAGGTATATTTGAAAGTGTCACATATGAAAGGTATCAAGAGATTTGGGAAGAAGGGTAAATTGAATCCACGCTATATTGGACCTTATCAGATCGTGAAGAGAATTGAGAAGGTTGCTTATGAATTAGAGTTGCTTTCCGAGTTAGATGGAATCCATCCAGTGTTCCACGTGTCGATATTGAAGAAATGTTTGGGAGATCCTAACTTGGTAATCCTTTTGGAGAGCATTAGAGTGAAAGATAACTTGACCTACGAAAAAATTTCGATCCAAATTATTGATCGTCAGATTCACAAGTTGAGAACCAAAGAAATAGTCTCAGTCAAAGTCCTATGGAGAAATCAATTCATTGAGGAAGCCACGTTGGAAGCTGAGGAAGAGATGAAAGTTAAATATCCACATTTATCCATGCCAAATGATGAGAATGTGAAGGTAATTTCCTTATCCTTAACTAAAGATTGTCTTTTCTTGAGTTGATTGTCTATTTTTGAGTTCGAATAGAGTTGATCGATGACTGAAATAGAGTCGAGAGATCGATTGATAGATGTGAATGTGAGATGAGTTTTGAGTCTATTCGTGCCTTGATATCAACCTTTACTCATCATTCGAGGATGAATGATCTCAAGGGGGAGATGATGTAACACCCGATAAAATTATCGAAATACCCCTAGAATAGAGATGTGCGTGTAACGCGTCTTCACATGCTTCGTTTGCAAATCCAAGATCGGATATGCAATCAATACAGAAAATTGAGTGAGAAAATGGTCTCGCTCAAATTTTAGAGCCATCATATCGAAAAATAGTTTTTCAATCCAAGACAAAAAATAGTAGTTATGAGCACCCAAGGCACGACGCGCTTGGGACGCGGACATGCCTTGTATTTTTTTAATTTTTTTAACGGGAATAGAAAACTCGTTCAAAAAAATTATGGAAAAAAATATACAGGTTCGCGCCCCGTCCGCGTTGTGGACTGGAACTTTTCTAAGTGAACTTTTTCTTTTTTAATTAAAGGGTCATTCCGGTTAATTCTCAACCCCTACTGAACTCAACACGATCAAATTAGGTTATTTTGATGCGTAAATAGGATCGTAAACACCATTCTAAGTCTTTTTCTAAACACTTGAAAGACTAGAGCTTGAAGAGAGAAGAGGGAAGCGTAGATTGAAAATCTAAGTACATTCTTGAAGGTTGATTGGTAAAACTTCATCCCAGGTATGTAAGGCTAAACTAAAAGCATGAGATTGTTCTCTCATGTGCTTGATGGATAGTCTTAGATGAGTGTTGATAGTTCACGAGTTTACATACATGATTCTTGATAGGTTTTCTTGAAAATTATATTACTTACATGTATTTTCATGTGTTGATGATCAGCATAAACTTATCTTTCTTAAATTGAATATTTTCATGAGATGTTGCATAATCCTACATGATAATTTTGAAAGCATGGATGAATGAAGATAGGGATTGAGTCTAGAACCTTGATTGAGAATGTCGATAGAGATTGTGATTGTGAATGTGAAAATGATGATAGATTGATAGTACTTGATGGTCCATAAGTGTTCCCAAATGAACTCTAAATATTTGTCTATTCGATTATTCCTTAATGATTGTTCTAAGCCTTGAACTATTGATTAAGATGTTGATAGATGAGATTATTAGAGTCTCTATGAGACCGATTAAATGATGAGAGCTTCTACGAGGCTAATTTGAGATGAGACGATTGAGATAGTTTAATTGGTTTGATTGGATTGATTGTTTAATGAGCAGTGAGTCATAGGACAAGTATCGAGCACCGAAAGAGTAAGAGTTAATTTAACTTGCACTGTCAAACTACGTATCCAAGCGTAGGTGAGAATTTGAACCATCATATTTCATTGTGGTTCCCTCTTGATCGAGTCCTTGAAATAATAGAGGACTTTTTTGATTGGTTGGTGGTCCCTAGCAGATTCGATTCGTTCCCTATCCTGCAAGTATGAAACAATTATGACAATATCAACGAGATTGTTGTATAATCACTGGCTCATAAATGATTGTTGTCGGATAATAGAAAGCCCTAAAAGTTCTATTGAGTACTCTGAATCGAGATGAGATGATATGAGACGAGTTGGGATGAGTCTGATTTGATTGATGAGGTTTAATGGGTTGATGGGTTACTTGTCTACTCCTTATTTGATGAGGTTTAATGGGTTGATGGGTTACTTGTCTACTTCTTATTCTTTCTTTAAATAAACACTTGACATGTTGATTGTTATTATCCTTGTGTTGATTGATGTTTCATATTATTCTACCTGTTTCGGTTTCATTCAGCTATTTTACATATCGTACATTTCACGTACTGATGCCATTTGGCGTTTCATCATTTTATGATGTATATTCAGGGATTAGAGATTATCAACAGGGGCATCGTTGAGGATTTTGGATGTTCAGCTGATTGGTGAGCCTCCCCTACTTCGGAGGATCCATTATGTTATTTTCATCTTGCTTTAGAGTTAGGCATTTATTAGCTTTATTTTGATTGAGGTAGCCATGAGTCTGTCATTGGCACCATTTGATAGTGATAGAGGCTTCATAGACTAGAGTCGAATGTTGATAGTTAAGATTGTGAGCTAGTTCTATATACTGGCCTATCATTTGTACTATTATTTTCGATTTGATAGATGTGCTCATTTATATTCCATATATCTTCTTCTGATTAGTAGATTATATGAACGAACGAATGTGATGAGGCCAAGTGGTTCGTTTGGGGATTAACGATAGTCTCTGGGTTCCGGCCACATCTTGGGTCCCCTCTTGGGACGTGACACACATGACTATCTAATACCTCCAACCAAATGCAGGACAAAATAAATTTATCTTGTATTATACCTTATACCTCGAACCAAATAATTCCTTAGATCTAGTGATAACATCTAATATGCATAACAAAAATTGGGGGAGGTGGGGAGGGAGATTAACCATGACAAATGTTGAGACACAAAATCCCACATTGGTAGTTAATGGGATGGGTGGTCTCCTTATAAAGCTTAGGCAATCCTCCTCCCTTTGAGCTGGCTTTTGGGGTGTGAGTTAGGTGTAAGACCTACTTCAACAACAAACATATATAATTTGAAAAAAAAAGTTTTTTCAAATTCATTGGGTGTTGACACTTAAATTCATTCACTCTATAATCATAATTAAAAAGAGTCTTATCAATCAGGAAAAGGAAAAGGAATTCTAAATTTGATCGGAGAAAAAGAAAAGAAAGAAGAAACACAACTATAGTTATTTATTTCGTAAATGAAACTCTTTCAAGTAAAAATAGAATTATGATGATTCTATTCTTAGATTTATTTTGTTTTTGGTGACTAGAGGTGAATTTGGAGAGGAAAATGAGATCTAGAAGAAATTTCAATTTATAAATTAATCTTCTTTATGAAGTACAAAATTGTGCGCATATAATTGGAAAAGAATTTTGTCAATCAATCAGATATTATTGCTTAATTCATTCACTGTACAATCATGATTGAAAAGAGTTTATCAATCAGGATAAGGAAAACGAATTCATGAATTGATCGAAAAAAAGAAGATAGAAGAAACACATCTACAGATATTTATTCTGTAAAGGAATCTCTTTCAAGAAAACATAGAATTGAGATGAATCTGTTGTCCGATTTTATTTTATTTTTGGTCACTAGAGGTGGATTTAGAGAGAAAAATGAGAATTTTGAAGAAAATTTCAAATTGTAAATTACTTTTCTATGAAATTCAAATGATTATTTTCGCAAGTTTTAATATCTCATTTGAATTAACATTTTGTCAATTGGAAAAAATACTTAATTTTTCCAAACTTAAAGGGTCATATGTGCTTTTAAGTAATACAATAGGAAAAAAAACAAACCTATCTTGAAACTTAATGGGTCATTTGAGTTAAAAACTCCAAACTTTTTCCTATATATTACAACCATGAAATCATAACCTCCATATAAAACCAAATTCACAAAAACCTTCTTCAAATTCACAAATCAAAACAACCATGATAGGTTGGGATGATATATACAAGGTGGTGGTTGCCATGATGCCACTTTATGTAGCACTTATTTTAGGGTATGGTTCAGTAAGATGGTGGCACATGTTTAAGGCAGAACAATGTGACACCATCAATAGATTCAATTGTTTCTTCATCCTCCCATTTTTCACTTTTCAATTCATAGCTAATATCAATCCTTACAATCTCAATTACCTTTTTTTATCTGGAGACATAATCGCTAAAATCTTGATCATTTTGATCCTTGTTTTATGGGCTAACTTTTACAAAAAAGGGAGTTTTTCTTGGTCCATAACAGCTTTTTCTTTGTCCACTATGAATAACACACTTGTTGTTGGTGTTCCATTGATGAAGGCTATGTATGGGGATTTAGGGGTTGATCTTGTTGTGCAAGCAGCTGTGATTCAAGTTTTGTTATGGCTAACTTCACTGTTATTTGCACTTGAATTTTGGAAAACAAAGATGAATAATAATGGTGTTGATGAAATAATTGATAATTCTGTTGAATTGAGAAATATTACTACTCAAATGAGGAATAATAATAATGCTGAGCTGGCATTTTGGCCTTTGATGAAAGTTGTTTTTATTAAACTTGCTAAGAATCCAAATTCTTATGCTTGTTTTCTTGGTCTCTTTTGGGCTCTTGTAGCAAAGAGGTATGTATGAGCACATTTTTTTTTAATGTGTTTAACTTAGTTTTTTCATAAGCTAAATACGTAAAAGTTCTGTTGACAATGAGGTAGTCGTTTTTAAAGCTTAATTAGAATCAATTGTGGAGTCACATATAGTTAAGGAGAAGTTTTTTCATGAGCTAAATATATAAAATTTATGTTGGACAATGAGGTAATCGTTTGTAAGGCTTAATCAGAATCAAATGTGGAGTCACATATAGTTAAGGAGAAGTTTTTTCATGAGCTAAATACGTAAAATTTATGTTGACAATGAGGTAATCGTTTGTGGGGCTTAATCAGAATCAATTGTGGAATCACATATAGTTAAGGAGAAGTTTTTTCATGAGCTAAATATGTAAAAATTTTGTTGGACA
The DNA here is from genome assembly GCA_011800125.2 of Solanum clarkiae. NCBI lineage: Eukaryota > Viridiplantae > Streptophyta > Magnoliopsida > Solanales > Solanaceae > Solanum > Solanum clarkiae. The sequence goes on from JAABOM020057794.1 coordinate 13,064, forward strand.
ATGAGGTAATCGTTTGTGAGGCTTAATCAAAATCAATTGTGGAGTTACATACAGTTAAGGAGAAGTTTTTTCATGAGCTAAATATGTAAAATTTCTGTTGACAATGAGTTAATCGTTTTTGAGGTTTAATTAGAATCAATGGTGAAGTCACGTGTAGTTAAGGAGAAACAATTATTTTTTGGACATATTTAAAAAAAATTATTAGCATTGACATTGGAGAAATAATAGGTCCAAATTACAGGTGTGATATTAATGGATTTTGTTAAACTTCCTTGTTATTAGATTTTTGTAACAAACTAGAGTAGTTTTTAGTTACTTTCATTTACAAAAGTATTTTTCCTAAAAAGATTTATCATTCACTTTTTTGAGTTTGGTTATATTAAAGTGTTTTCTTTTTCCTGCTTTAAGTCGTTATTATTATTATTTTATATTAAAATAAGTATCATTTTAGCTCGATTTTAATTGATTTTTTTCAGGTGGCATTTTTCAATGCCAAGCATAATAGAGGGATCTATTTTGATAATGTCAAAGGCTGGTAGTGGAGTAGCAATGTTTAGTATGGGTAAGTGTCTTTTAACAATTGGAACAACAATAAAGGTTCTTCCTTTTAATGTAAAATTTACTCAATCTGTTTCAAATTAATTGAATTTTTGAGATTTTTTTTAATGTTCAAAATAGTTAAATTGTTTAAAGTTCAAGGTGAATGTTTGAAATTTTTTCATATTTGTCCTTTTATTTATTGAACTTTATATCTTCTAGAAGATAAACTACGCTACATATTTATGATTTTACAAAAGGCAATAGTGAAAAGTATAGTGTAAATTTTATCTTTAAATATTTTTCTTAATATGTATATATTAATTCACAAATTTAATTAAAATGGGACAGGAAGAATAGCAATTAATAGCTTATGATCCTTTATTTAAGAGCCTAGCATTAAATAACTTCTGATTTTTTTGGTTAACTAACAACTACTTTAGTTCTTTTATGAATTTTTTTTTAACTTCTCATTAAAAATATTCAAGTTTCAACTCTCTCTGTTCACTTGAGTCATTTGGTTATTTAAGTCAAATTAAATGGAAATTGATCAATTTATACTATTTTTTATATAGTTTTTGTAAATTTAAATTTTAATTTTAAAAAATAAATTAACTTTATTTAATTTAGTATGAAAAATTAGTTAAATTAATTTTTGAGAAGCAAAATATGACAAAGAAATATAAATAGAGGGAGTAATTTATTTGGTCAAAATTTTTAAAATTTACTTTTTTTGAAAATACTTATTGTCAGAAGTACTTTTTGAGAAAAATACTTTTTGAGAGCAACTATCTGCATTTGTCAATGTTCCAGAAAGAGCTTCCAAAAAAGAAACTATTTTTTTCTCAAATTAGTACTAGTTTTTTCTCTTGATTATTTTTTTGTGACTTTCTAAAGCTTGGCTAATCAAATTATTAATTAATGTTATTTTTGTTCTAGCCAATTCTAATTTGACATTAAAAATATATTTATTTTTTTCTAATAATCGAATATTTTAATCTATAAATACTACAATTTTTTTTTTACTAAATAAGATTACCCCCTTAGGACTCTTCATGGCCTTGCAAGGGAAAATAATTGCATGTGGAACTGCATTGACAA
>JAABOM020057795.1:0-14698 GCA_011800125.2 Solanum clarkiae
GGATACTATCATTGATCTGATTGAGTTAGATATGACTGATTTTGATTTGATCCTTGGCATTGATTGGCTCCACGCCTATTATGCCTCTGTTGATTGTAGAGCCCTAACAGTTAAGTTCCAATTTTTAAATGAACCGGTTCTAGAGTGGAAAGGTGATTCTGTAATACCGAAAGGAAAGCTATCTCATACCTTAGAGACAAAAATATGATTGTGAAGGGGTGTATTTACCACCTCGTGAGATTAAAATCTAACGATGTTGAGTTCCCAACTATTGAGTCAATTCCCATCGTTAATGAGTTTCTAGAAATGTTTCCTAAGGATCTGCCCTGAGTCCCTCCTGATAGGGAGATTGATTTCAGGATTGATATCCTTCCTGATACCTAGCCTATCGTAATCCCACCATATAGGATGGCCCCACTGAACCGAAAGAATTGAAGGAGCAGTTGAAAGATTTATTAGAAAAGGGCTTCATAAGGTCGAGTGTTTCTCCGTGGGGTGCTCTTGTCCTATTCATGTGAAAGAAAGATGGGTCTCTCAGAATGTGTATTGACTATAGGCAACTGAACAAGGTCACCATAAAGAACAAGTACCCTCTCCCTATGATAGATGACTTGCTTGACCAACTTCAGAGTGCCTCTTGTTTCTCAAAGATAGACCTCCGATCTGGTTACCATCAGTTGAAAGTGAGGGAATGTGACATTCCATAGACAGCCTTTAGGACTAGATATGGCCATTTTGAGTTCTTGGTCATGTCCTTTGGGTTGAATAATGCACTTGCAGACTTTATGGATTTTATGAATAAGGTGTTGTGACAATATCTGGGTATGTTTGTGATTGTTATTTTGGTGTATTCAAGAGATGAAGAGGAGCATGCAAAACACCTCAGAATTGTCCTTCAAACCCTTAAGGACCATGAGTTGTATGCAAAGTTTTCAAAATGTGAATTCTGGCTTAAATTCGTGGCTTTCCTAAGCCATATTATCTCTAGTGATGGTATTCGAATGAATGTTCAAAAGATTGAAGAGGTTAAGAATTGGCCTAGACCAACCTCTCCAACTAACATAAGGAGTTTCTTGGGGTTGGCAAGCTACTACTGTCAATTTGTTGAGGGTCCTTATCTGCACCATTGACTAAGTTGACTCAAAAAAAGGTCAAGTCTCAGTGGTCCGACAAGTGTGAGAAAAGTTTTCAAGAATTAAAAACTAGACTGACTACTGTACCAGTCCTAACCTTGCCTGATAGAACTAAAGATTTTGTAATCTATTCGACGCTTCGAGACCCGGATTGGGATGTGTGTTGATGCAGAGAGGGAAGGTGATAGCCTATGCTTTCAGATAACTTAAGGTTCAAGAGATGAATTATCTAATCCATGATCTTGAGTTTGTGGTGGTGGTGTTCGCATTCAAAATCTGGCATCACTACTTTTATGGAGTGTATGTGGATGTGTTCACTGACCACAAAAGCTTGCAGTATGTTTTCAGTCAGAAAGAGCTCAACCTGTGACAGAGAAGATGGTTAGAGTTGCTCACGAATTATGACATGAGCATTCTTTATCCTCCTAGTAAAGCTAACGTTGTTGCTGAGGCTCTTAGCAGGTTGTCAATGGGAAGCACAGCGCATGTGGAGGAATGACAGAAGGAGCTAGCTAAAGAAGTGCATCGGTTAGCTCAATTAGGAGTCCAACTTGAGGGAAATGATGAGGGAGGAGTTAATGTCCAGAATGGGTCTGCTTCATCTTTGATAGTAGAGGTGAAAGAAAAGCAAGACCGAGATCCTGTCCTACTCCAATTGAAGGAGGTCGTACACAAACAGAAAGTGATGGTCTTCTTCAAAGGGGGAGATGGGGTGTTGAGGTAACAAAGTAGATTGTGCATCCTAGATGTTGATGGTATACAAGATAGAATCATGGTTGAAGCTCATAGCTCTAGATATTCCATCTATCCAGGCTCTACCAAAATGTACCACAACTTGAGAAAAGTCTATTGGTGGAGTGGAATGAAGTGAGATATTGCTGAATTTGTTTCTAAGTGCCCGAACTGTCAGCAGGTGAAAGTTGAGTACCAAAGGCCATGTGGGTTAGGTCAAAACTTTAAGATTCCAGAATGAAAGTGGGAGATGATCAATATGGCCTTCATTACTGGTCTACCAAGGTCTCAAAAGCAACATGATTCAATATGGGTGATTGTGGATCAGATGACTATATCGGCTCACTTACTGGAAGTTAGGACAACTAACACTGCGGAGGAGTATGCTGGGATGTACATCCAAGAGATTGTGAGGTTGCATAGGGTTCCCTTGTCCATCATGTCAGACAGAGGAGCTCAATTCACCTCCTAATTTTGGAGATCATTTCAAAAAGGATTGGGTACGAAGGTAAATTTGAGTACAGCTTTCCATCCAAAGACCGATGGCCAGGCAGAGCGTAGAACTCATACGTTAGAAGATATGTTGAGAGCCTGCGTCCTTGATTTCAAGGGAAATTGGGATGAGCACTAACATTGATTGAGTTTGTATATAACAATAGTTATCATGCAAGTATTCAGATGGCTCTTTATGAAGCTTTACATAGGAGGAGGTGTAGATCGCCAATTGGGTAGTTCGAGGTTGGAGAAGCGGAATTAATTGGGCCTGACCTTGTCCATCAATCAATGGAAAAGGTTAAGATTGTTAGAGAGCGATTAAAGACTGCCCAAAGTCACAAGAAATCCTACACTGATGTGAGGAGGAGGGATTTTGGAATTCAAAGTGAATCACTGAGTATATTTGAAGGTGTCACCAATTAAAGGTCTCATGAGATTTTGGAAGAAGGGTGAATTGAGTCCACGCTATATTGGACCCTATCAGATTATGAAGAGAATTGGGAAGGTTGCCTATGAATTAAAGTTGCCTTCTAAGTTAGATGGTATTCATCCGGTGTTTCATGTGTCGATGTTGAAGAAATGCTTGGGAGATCCTAACTTGGTAATCCCTGTGGAGAGCATCGGAGTAAAGGATAGTTTTACCTATGAATAAATTCCGGTCCAAATCCTTTATCGTCAGATTCACATATTGAGAACCAAAGAGATAGCCTAAGTAAAGTCCTGTGGAGGAATCAATTCATTGAGGAGGCCACATAGGAAGCTGAGGAAGAGACGAAAGCAAAATATCTGCATTTATTTGTGCCAATGGATGAGAACGTTAAAGGTAAATTCCTTACCCTTGACCAAATTGATTGTCTTTTCTTATTGATTATCTATTTTCGAGTCCGAATAGAGATTGTTGATAGAAATGAGGAATTGAAAGATACATTGATGGATTAAACATTGAGAGAAAATTGAGTCTATTCGTGCCTTGATATCCACCCTTACTCATCATTCAAGGACAAATGATCCCAAGGGAGAGATAATGTAACACCCGATAAAATTACCAAAATATCTCTAGAACTGAGATGTCTGTGTAACGCGTCTTCCCAAGCTTAGATGGGAAATTCGAGATTGGCTTGGCGATCAACTCGAAAAAATAATAAAAAAATGGTCTCAACCCGATCTAAGAGCAATCAGGTCAAAAAAATCACAAAGTTGACCAGAAATAGTAAGGGTACGCGACAGAGCCATGACGTGGACCCAAAACAGTGAGGGTATGCGGCAGCTCCGCGATGCGGACCCATTGCGGATCCACACTTACATATTTTCTCAATTTTTTGACAGGATTGAACTTTCGAAATTTATAGGTGCGCGATAGGTCCGCGTCGCGGGCCTGTTATCCTGACCTGTTCCACCAAGTTTAAATTTTTTAAAATCCTTTGAGGGGTATTCTGGACTTTTTTCAACCCCTCCTAAACTTGAGACACGACCCATTTAGATTGTTTTGATGAGTGTATAGGGTCAAAAGCCCCATTCTAAGTCCTTCTTCATTATACTTGAAAGTTAGGGCTTGAGAGAAGAAAGAAGAATGTAAGATTGGAGAATTCTTGACGGGTGATTTAGAGAGCTTTATCATAGGAATGTAAGGCTAAACTAAAAGCATTAGATTATTCTTTCATATGCCCCATAGATGGTCTTAGAAGAGTTGAAGGTCTAATGAGTCTACATACATGATTCTTGAATGGTTTCTCAAATATTTTCTTGAAAATTTTATTATTTACATGTATTTTCATATGTTGATGATCATCATAAACTCATTTTCTTGAATTGACTATTTTCTTGAGATATTGCATAAACCATCTATGTTAATTGTTAAAAGTATACATGAAACAAGATAGGGATCGAGCTTAGAGCCTTGATTGAGAATGTGATTGTGATCGTGATAGAGATTGATATATGAGAATGGTGATGAGTTGATAGAACTTGATAGTCCCATGAATCTCTATAAATGGACTCTAATGATTCGTCTATTCGATTGTTCCCTAATGATTGTTCAAATCCTTGAGTTGTTGATTGATGAGATGATTAGAGTCTCTATGAGACTGATTGAATGATGAGAGCCTTTATAAGGTTGTGTTGAGATGAGTCAATTGAGATGTATTGACTGGATGGATTGTTTTATGAGCATTGAGTCATGGGAGGAGTATCTAGCATCGAAAGAGTAAGAGTTAGTTCAACTTGCACTCGTCAAACTACATAGCCGAGCATAGGTGAGGATTTGAATCATTACATCTCATTGTGGTTCCCTCTGGATAGAGTCCCTTAAACAATAGAGGACTTAACTAATAGCTGGGGTCCCTAGTGGATTTGATTCGTCCCCTTCCTGGCAAGTATAGGACGGTTGTAGCCACAATAGAGGCTTATTGTATGATCACTGGCTCATAAGTGATTGTTGCCGGATAAGAGAAACTCCCAGAAAGTTCCTACTTTGAGTGCTCTAAGTCGAGATGAGATGAGATGTGATGAGATGAGTTGAGATTAGTTATTCTGAGATGAGTCTGATTTGATTAATGAGTTAATGGGTTGATGGGTAACTTGTCTACTCTTTATTCTTGCTTTAGATAGACATTTGATATGTTGATTCTACTATCCTTGATTGTTGATTGTTGTTTCTAATTATTCTACCTGTTTCGATTTCACTCGGCTATTTTACACACAAGTATATTCCAAGTACTGACGCCCCCTTTTGGACTGCATCGTATTATGATGTAGATATGCAGGATAGAGGTCATAAGCAGGCGAATCGTTGAGGATCTTAGAGCGTCCATCAGATTGGTGAGCCTCCCCTACTTCGAAGGATTCATTATATTATTTTCATTGTGCTTTAGAGTTAGATTTGCTTATCTTTTTATTTTAATTTAGGTAGCCATGAGTCTGTCATTGGCACCACCTAATAGTGATAGAGGCTTCACAGACTAGAGTCGGATGTTGATGATTGGAACTTGTGAGATAGTTTCTTCCTACTAGCCTTTTTTTAATATTATTATTTGAGATTAGATGATGAGATGTGCCCATTTATTTCCTTATATCTTTCACTATTAGTAGAGCATATGAATGAATGAACGCGATGAGACCAAGTGGTTCACTTGGGGGCTAATAATAGTCTCTGGGTCCGGCCACGTCTTGAGTGCCCTCCCAGAGTGTGACACCTAGATACTGTAAAACATGCAAAATTCAAGAGCATGATGAAGAATAGTGCTATGTTCTTCACTCTGAATTATTTGTCATGAAGTATGTTAATAAGACCAAAGAAGATAATGGATAAAAGGAGCCAACAAAGGAAAATGCTAATTCCAAGGATGATCTTACTAAGGAGCAGAAAGGGGAGGAGGGTCAAAAGGATAAGGGATGGAATCACCCTAAAGGAAGAAGGAAACAGATATGGAATAGAAAATCATAAAAACAAAATACAGGAGGGGTCACAACCAACAATAAATTCAATGACCTGGAAAAAATGGGGAGAACAAGGTGGATAAAGAAGATGGCCAAGGAAATTAGAATAAGTCCCAGCCAATGAATACTAAAGACTGGGTGATGCAGAATTTCAATAAGGAGAAGAATGAGTTGCAGGAGAAACAAGGGACAAAAAAAAGGGTACCAGAAAACACTAAAGGAGCACAATAGAGGAGCAACACAAATATAGACAAAGGAGAGCATTCAACAAAAGAAAAAGAACTCATAGAGGCAGAAGCGAATGGAAAAGAACTACGCAACCCTGCAAAGCACAAAAAAGCTATAGAATCAGATAGTCAGAACTCAATTAACATTAATAAAGAGATTAAAATCAGTGAATCAGATAGACAAGAATAAAAAGAGGAGCAATAGTTGTCAGAAACATAGACAAGATAATGAAATGGAACACAGTGAGCATGTCATGGAGGAAGAGAATTATGATAGCAACATTGAGGATATAGCTAAGAATAGAGATTTATCTCCTAGGCACATTGAAGGGGTAAAAAGTGAAACTAAAATAAGTAAAAGTATTTTACCTTTACAGGTAAAAACAAGGAGTAATCAGCGAAAAATTTTTTATAGTTACCAATGATAGAGAAACTTTTATTTTGGAATATAAGATCTATCAAGACTCGAAAGGCTTTTGACGGACTTATAAATCTCAATGAAAGACATCAACATTCATTTATAGTACTGATGGAACCTTTTCATGGGGATTCGAAGCTAGAGCGATACAAAAATAGGTAAGGTTTTCATAAAGCACACTGCAATGTCACTGCAAAGATCTGGGCATTTTGGAATGAAGAATGGGAAGCTGTGCATGTGGAGGACATTGGACAACAGCTTATTTTTACATTTAGGGCTAATATGATGAAGTTCAAAATTATCTCGGTTTATGCCAGATGTAATGCTCTAGAAAGGTTGGAATTGTGGGATGAATTAGAGGCTCTAGCTGACAATACAGAGGTGCCATGGCTTATAGGAGGGGACTTCAATGTACTTCTAATAGAGGAAGAAAAATAGGGTGGATTACCTTTCACTAATGTTGAATCTGCTGATTTTGCTAGTACCATAGCAAGATGTGCTATAATGGAGTTCAGATTTTTAGGCAGTTCATTCACTTGGTAGAATGGTAGAATTGAGGAAGAATATATATTTGTAAAAGATTGGACAGGGTTCTGATGAATCAAGGATATCTTGATAAATTTCCATCTAGTATGGTTCATCACTTGGTCAGACAGGGATCAGATCATGTTCCTCTATAGGTTTTATGCAACTCTAGAGAAGAACCAGTCATAAAGCCTTTTCAAATTCCTCAACTTCTAGACTAGACATCACTCTTTTCAGGAGCTTATCAAGGAGAATTGGAAGGCTGATTTTGAAGGGGATCCATTTGTGGTTTTCAAATCAAAGTTGAAGAGAGTTAGGATGGCCCTCATGAAGTGGAGCAGATCAACTTTTTGAAAACATATTCCAGCAGGTTGCAGATTTAGAAGAAGAGATAAGAGTTAAGGAGGTCCAGCTTGAAATAAATGCATTATCTCAGAACAGAGAAGAGTTGCAAAGAGTCAATGTCAAACTAAATACGTATTATCATTATGAAGAAGAGTTTTGGAAACAGAAGGCAGGGATGTGGTGGTTTAACCATGGGGATAGGACTAATAAATTCTTCCACTCCTATGTTAATGGGAGGAGGAAGAAGCTGAATATTCTTGAAATACTTATAGCACAGGGTGATCTTATAAATACTACGGAGAATATAGGGGAAGAAGTTATTGCTTACTTTGAAGATCAGTTCAAGGAAGAGATTACTGGGAGCGAAGATTATACATTGCTGGATATTATACCTAGACTGGTCTTTGAAGAGCTTAATGAAAACATGGTAAGACTTTCAGATACAGAAGAAGTTAGACAAGCTATTTTTGGCTTGAGTGGTGATAGTGTTGGAGATCCTGATGGTTTTTCAGGGCTGTTATATCAAGTTTGCTGGGATATAGCGGGTGAAGATGTCACAAAGGTGGTTAAGGCCTTTTTTTTGTAGTTGGGAACTACCTAAATTCATTACTCATACTAATTTGGTTCTCATACCAAAGAAGGAGGTGGTAAGGGAATTAAAGGATCTGAGGCATATTAGTTTAAGTAATGTGATTAATAATACAATTTCCAAAGTTTTGCTGGCCAGAGTGTCTGAAATTTTGCCATCTGTTATTTCTCCAAATCAATCAGGCTTCATTAGGGGCAGAAGCATCTCAAAAATGTGTTCTTAGCACAAGAAATTATCAAGGACATCATCTTAAGAAATAAGCATTTAATGTAGTAGTCAAGCTTGATATGGATAAGACTTATGACAGAGATTTATGGATCTTTCTTACTAAGGTTTTAAGAAGATTTGGATTCTCTGAGATCTTCATAGATCTGGTATAGAGGTTGCTTAGTAATAATTGGTATTCAATGTTGGTAAATGGGCAATCCTTTGGTTTCTTTAGGTCCACTAGAGGCAGCCTACTTTGAAGAATTTGTTAGGAAAGTTGCAAACAGAATTAGAAGCTAGCACAATAAATTTCTATCATATAGAGGTAAATATGTTCTGATTAATCATGTGTTGCAGTCTATGCCTATCTACTTGCTGACAGCTTTGACCCCTCCAAAAAAGGTGATTAAGCAAATTCATCATATCTTTACCTCCTTTTTTTGGAGTAAGGTTGGGGATGAAAAGGGAAAGCATTGGCTAAGGTGGGAAGATCTATATGTTATCCGCATCTAGAAGATGGTTTTGGCTTCAGATCCTTACAAGATGTCAATAAAGTTTGCTTTCATAGCTTTGGTGGAATTTCAGGACCTCAACCACCTCTATGTGGAGTAGGTATATATGGAACAAATATTGTAAAAAGGATCACTCCTGTATAGGTAAAGGAGTAAGTGGATCCTTAACATGGAGAATATTGACTAATATTAAAGATGAGATAGAGCAAGAAAGATGGTGGCAATTAAGGTCCGGGACTTCTAGTTTTTGGTTTGAAAATTGGACAAAACAGGGAGCAATATACTTTATTAAAGAGAGGGTTGTAAAAGAGGAGCTAGAAGTCAAGGACTTTATCTCTAATATAGAATGGTTGATTGACAAGCTTAGGAATAGACTATCAAAAGATATGGTGGAGTATATTACTCAACATGTGAGACCAAGGTTTAACAATGAGGCAACAGATAGACCTTAGGGGATGGTCAGCAAAAGTGGAATCTTTTCTACTAGTTCTGTTTTTAACTACTTAAGACAGAAAAAAGAGGAGATAGGTTGGAGGGCTACTATTTTGGTTTAAAGGATTACCTCTTAAGATAAACTTTTTCCAATGGAGAGTGTGGAAGAGAAAGGTAGCAACTAAGGATAATTTAAAGAGAATGAAAATAAGTCTTGCTTCCATATGCTACTGTTGTAATGAGTTTGAGCAGTAAACAATGAATCATCTTTTCCTAACAACTCTCATAGCTACTCAGCTATGGAAGTACTTTGCTTCCTGTGCAAGTCTACAAGTGGAGGGAACACATCTGCAGAATTTGATCCTGAAGTGGTGGAGATTGAAAGCTAATGCCAAACTGCAGATCATATACAAAGATGTACCTATGGTAATCATGTGGGAACTCTGTAAAAGAAGGAATGCAGCTAGATATGGAAGAGTGATTTCCCTAGATGCACTGATTCATCAATGTCAACAAACCATCTATTGGTTTGCCAGAAATAGATTCCCTGAAATAAATATTCCTAAAAGTTGGGTGGACATGGTCAATATGTTACAACAAGTCCAAAGTTGTACTATCATCTTGTGGTGTGGAGATGCCCAACAGAAGGAAGCATAAAATGTAACACAAATGGAGTCTACAGGGACAACACAGGACATAGCTCTTATGCCTTTTGTTTTAGAAATGACCAAGGAGATGTGGTTTATGCTAAAGCTAAGAGAATTGATATCAGAATGAACCTAGAAGCAGAGATTATTGCCATACTAATGGCCAGTAGACACTGCAAAAAGGTTTATCTAATTGGAGGCAGTGTACGATTGACTCAGATTTCTTGGGAGCTTTTAGTATGATCAAGAATGAGTGGAGAATTCCATGGCAGGAGAGGGCTCTAATTGAAGAAATACAAGGGATAATGAAGGAAAATCAGTTACAAATGCAACATATATACAGAGAAGGCAATCAAGTAGCAAATATGTTAGTAAATATTGCTACGGAAGATGATATTGGCATTAAATGTCACAGTTTCAGTCAACTACCTATAGAAGATTGATAAACATGGATAAGGCGCAGATTGTCAGTTTCAGAATCAAAACCAAGAGGATAAATACACATAGAGACTAACATACCCAGGGATCTACATCTAGGAGTTCACTATTGCAATAATTACAGATAGGAGAAGTGCAGATAAAAGACTATAGTACTCCTACATTATACATTATTAGCTTACATAAAGAGTCTCCAGCAGAAGATGAGGGTTGGATAGTAAATCAAGTAACACGCATCTTGAAGTTGTTGCAGGTCAGTGTAAGCAAGACTTGCCTAAAAGAAACATGAACGGTCAACTACGGAGACATAAAATTATAGTCACAGGAAGGATTAAAGATGACAGACTTTGAAATCCAGCAACAACATACATGATCAAACTATGTCTGTGATACAACACGAACCATCTTGCTCACTGGAGGAACAAGGAAAAAGGAAAATGTCAGCAAAGGGCAAAATTGCAGGAAGAAGATGCGAAGAACGTACCTAGAATTTCTACAACAAATACAAATAATCAGAAGCTGGAAGCGAAGGCTCACCACACAAACATGGAGAAGGCGGAAAGGTGAATTTGCAGAACACATAAGGGACATGATAGGAAAGTGAAAGTCTTGCCTTGTTCAGGAAAGTACTAGAAGAGTATAGTTTGGGTGAGATATTTGTGGCTAACATGGGCTGCTGGATTGGGCCCACATATTATGTAGTTTGGTTGTTTGATTAATAAATAAAGCCCATCTTGGGCGTATTGTAATTAAAAAAAATCATTTATATTATCTAAGTGAAAAGTAGAGATGAGATAGTTATAAACTAATTATTGTCAGAAGTGATAATAATAGAGAGTTGAAAGTTTTATAATCAAAATGTCGTATGTTAGTTTGTATTTAATCATGTGTGCTTAAAGTGAATTAGTCTATTTTTTAATACCAGATATGAGTTCTGAAGAATAAATAATGAGTAGATTTGTGAACTCAAAGTTAGACATGAGTTGTCTTTCTTGTTATTTGCATAGTATTTTAATTAATAAAGGACATATGCTCCATGAGAAAGGAGTCAGTGTTGTGATACGTGTTTCATACTATGTATGCATAAAGTGATCCATAAGGGTGATACAAGTTTAGTCTCTACTTACTATCATGTGAAGCCCTAAAAATTATAAGTAATTTTCATATTGTACACTCATGACTTAAATTAGTTTCTTGATATTCAATTTGGTGTTTGCTATCTTAGTTGTTGCCAAGAGATCATGGTTGATTTGGTCTAGCGGAATATTTCTAGAAAATCATATCACGTTGAGATTGAGAGATTCATGAGATGAGGAAGATCATTGGTTATTATCACATCAATTGTGTTCATTGACGTCCTTTATGTTTGTCTGCGAGACTAGAACATAATGATGAACTCAAAATTTAGAAAAAGGGATAATGAGAGGTTTGAATGTGATAATTGATCTAGGGTACTGCATACTATTATCTACTCCTAAGTTTCATTGATTGAGATGTTGTATATTCCTAACAGATGTATAGCAACGAAGCTCTCAACGTATGCACTGGTCATATGATCTAGTCGTCAAGTATGAAAGTTACAGAACAGGAATGAGAATTGACCCACTATGTGTGAGTAGGAGATGAAAGAATTTGGATTGGGTCACCCATATGAGTCAACCTATATCCATATTAATATTTAAGTAATATATATCTATTATATTTATTTATTAATAAAGAAAAAGAGACACAACTATTTGAAAAGTTGTGTCCCTTTAGAATTATAAAAGAGTTTCTTTTTGAAAAAGAAGCAACATAACTTTTATCCTGCAAAACAAAATAGAAAAGAAAAAGGTTTTTCTTTCTTCTCCTTCTTCTCCAATTCCTACAAAGTTCAAGTGAAGATTCTTATGTAGATTTCTTATCTAGAAAGTAAACAACTGTAACTGGTACACGATTATAGACTGTGACTTTATATGGTGTAGTTCGTCTTTCTATGTAATTACACTTTCTGACTAGTGAAACAAATTCAGTGATACTAAAAACTATGTGTTTGTTGATTAAATTTTCCCTACACAATACAAAAAATCATAACAAGTTATCAATTTAGGCTCAATATATCAGTTTACAATATTAATCTCAAATGCAACTGTCAATGATCATTCTCATAAAGCAAGTCTAAGAGCCATGTTCAACACTATTCTGTCGTTACTGGTTATTTTGTCAAATGTTATGAAAGTAACTATTTTCATCAATGGACCACCATTATTGAAGGAGATCTAGTTGATAAATATGATAACTGGAAGGTAACGGTTCATATCGAAACAAAAGGCGAAATCAATTTAGTAAGCTGGACAATGGAGTATGAAAGGCCAAATGAGAATGTCCCTGAACTCTGTAGGTTTGCTTGAATTCATTGTTGGTATGGCCAAAGCTATTGATGATCACCACGTCAAGATGAATTCATAGGATATATATTTATATAAAGAGTTGTTTTGTTTGTTGTTTGAGAATAATGTTAGAAATAAGCTATGTTGGTTGTGTGTGTTCTATTTAATTTTATCTTTGGTGATGATTTGATGTTCCTTATGTCTTCCCAATGTTAGTGATATGTTTATTCCTTTGTGTTGTGTAATAAGACATGTGTATGTTGATATATATATTGCTCCTTAACTCCTCCTAATTTATATAGCTGTAATTTATTTTTATTTTTCAATAAAGGATCAAATATATCTTTGTATTATCTGAATTAATAGTTTATTAGATATATATTCTTTGCTTAAGTTCTCAGGAAACAACCTCTCTACCTCTGTGAGGTAATGGTAAGGTCTGCGTACATTTTTACCATCCCCAGACCTCATTCCACTGGGTATTTTGTTGTTGTATTCTTTGGTTAAGTTTGGATTTAAGTATATCACTTTTATTATAATTTAACATTTAAATTTACCCTTTAAGTGAGATTTAACACAAATGGAAGTTATATGACTTATCAAATGAGTGTTGGAGCTGAAGAAATTGTTAGGAAATAAAATGGAGAAATGATTATCCTTGTTTGCCTATTCTAGCAAACTCTATACTAACAATTTTAGTGAGGCCAAACTTCTTTATTTAGGTTCTATGTAATAATTTAGAACGTAAGGTCCCAGGCCTATTTTTGCATGATATTTTGGAGTTAATATATTAAATTGTCACTTAACTATTAGTTCTTTTTGGATAAAGTTACTCAATTAAGAATTTATTTCACAAAAAGTCATTTAATTATAAGTTCTTTAAAGTAATTCAACTTTATTTTATAATTCAAAAGTCACTGAATTATTGGTGTTTCCCTTAGAAAGTCACTCAATAACTAATGTTTCATTTAGAAAGTAACCGGACTAATTTAAATAATTTTTTCATTATATTAATGTTTCACTTAGAAAGTCACTCGCTAATTGTAGTTCATAACTCTAAGGCCTCTTCCAAAAGGAGGACCTTTTGCCATTTCCTTGCTTCTGCTGACTATGTTCATGTCCTGCTGACTTAGCTGTTTTGCTCAAATGTTCCTCCCTATTATTCTCCTAGTTCTATTCTACCCATTGGACATGTACAACAGGTTAAGTACTAGGCTTGGGCTCCTCTATTTGATCGTGGTCCTCGGCCCAGACGATAACGATATTTTTGGATAGAAAATTTCAGTGCTTGTTAATGTGGGAAAATGACATTTTAGGAAAATTCATTTAAACTTATTTTTGAAAAAACAATTTTTCAAAAAAAATAATTGTCACTGAATTTTGAAAAGAAATTAAGAAAACTTTAAATTTTAAAATTCTAATAGAAAAATTCTAAAAATTAGAAAAAATGGGTGGGGGTTCAAATGTCTATTTTTGAAAAGGTATTAACACTCAAAATTGACCGCTAACACACGATCTATTGATGACTTGAAGACGTATTTGACTAACTTTTGGAAATCAATAATTTAACACTAATAATATTTTTAAAAATTTTCGAGCGAAGGTCCATTTAAGTAATTTAAATAACTTTTAAAGAAATTAATCAAAATTAAATAAATTCTACCAAAATTGACCAAGTATGAAAAGGAAAATTTTGAAATTATTTGGAGAGGATCTTAACACAATTGGAGGGAGATTGAAGTCTTTAAAAATATTTTTTGCAAAGACAACAATTTTTACAAAAAATTTCATGAAGTATTTTAGATTAAACTAATATACGTACTCGTGCGATGCGTGGATAATAGTAAATTATTATTTATAAGTATTTTATATATTGCTTGTGATATCTTATCGAACATGTTAAAGGATATTATGTTTTGAACCAGAAAAAATAAATGGATTGGACATTTGATCTTTTCGCTGAGATAAAGGCATAAAAATCAGAAAGAATATATAGCATTAGAATTGGTTTTTTAGCATTTAACCACCCCTTATGTTATGGATTTCATTGTTCGGTGATTGGCTCTCGTTGCGCTTAGTGTAGTAAGGGCCATCTGCTTTTGCTATCATTCCAAGCCCACTTAATATCATACTTCGTCTCAATGAATATTCACTTTAGATTGCTTAGTCCATCTCATTATTAATTCATTGTTAA